>LDKF01000105.1:89839-127510 GCA_001026735.1 Rotylenchulus reniformis | reverse complement strand
TGATGGGGAAGAAGGGGGAAGTGATGACGGGGAAGACGATGGGATGATGCGCAAAAATTGATTTTTGCGAGGATTTGAGGGAGGGTGGATGGAATTTGGGAAGGAAAGAAAGGAGAAGAATTTGCAATGGAAAAGGATGGGGAAAGGGAACCAACAAGATTTGGAATTAAAAAAAGGATTTAAAAAGGAAATGAGGAAAAAATGAAGAAAATGAAAAGAAAAAAGAAGGGAAGGTAGGGAAAATGGAAAGAATAAAGAGGAAAAGGAGGGAAAATGGAAAGAATTAAGAGGAAAATGATGGATAAGGAGGGAAAAATGGAACGAATATGGAGGAAAATGAGGGGAAAGGAGGGAAAATCGAAAGAATAAAGAGGAAAATGAGGGGAAAGAAGGGAAAATGGAGAAAGTAAGGAGGGAAAAAGTAAGAAGGAGGGAAAATGCAAAGAATAAAGAGGAAAAAAGAGGAAAATTGGAGAGAATAAAGAGGAAAAAAGATTGAAAAGTAGGAAAAATGGAGAAAGTAAAGAGGGAAAAAGTAAGAAGAAGAGAAAAGGAGGAAAAATAGATGGAAGGGGGAGGAAAATGGAAAGATTGTAAAGGAGGAAAATGGAAAAATTAAGGGAATTTAAAAAAACTGGGAAAGAATGGAAGGAGGAAATTTGGCAATGCAAATTATTTTCCAAAAAAGGGAGGGGGGAGTTGGCTGGGAATGCAAATTTTTACCAAAATGGTGGCAATGTTTATGGAAATGGAATGGGAAAGGGACCGGGTTTTAAAAAAGAATAAAAAATGCAAAGATATAGGAAGGGGAGGGGATATTGATTAATTTTGCAAATTATTTTGCATTTGGTTAAATGAATGCGGAAGGGGAGGAGGATGATTTCGAAATCGATCCTTGCTTTGGTCGGATCGGTTGGCTGTCTGTCTGCACGAGTTGGCTCCGCCCACAACGGCTATCTCTAACCACTGCAGTGGGCAGAGAAAGAGAAAAGGGGATTATCGATTGGTTGGGAGGGTAGAGATGGAGAAAACCCAAGCCAAGCCAATTTGCCCGCCAAAACTGGCTGCTATCTCTAACCACTGCAGTGGGCAGAGAAAGAGAAAAGGAGATTATCGATTGGTTGGGAGGGTAGAAATGGAGAAAACCCAAGCCAAGCCAATTTGCCCGCCAAAACTGGCTGCTATCTCTAACCACTGCAGTGGGCAGAGAAAGAGAAAAGGGGATTATCGATTGGTTGGGAGGGTAGAGATGGAGAAAAGCCAAGCCAATTTGCCCGCCAAAACTGGCTGCTATCTCTAACCCCTGCAATGGTTAGCGAAGCAGAAAACCTAATTATCGATTGAATTTGGGGGTATAGATGCAGAAAGCACGCCATTTTGCCCGCCAAAAATCTGAATCCCTGCCTTTCAGACACTCTTACTCTTCCCCTTACATCATTTCGCAATCATTCTAATAATTTTGATTCTCTAATTGCTCCATAATCATCTCTTTAATTTTAATTCGCAGTTAATTTTCCAATTTTAGCTTAAATCTTAATCAATTTATAATTCTAAACAACTAAACCATCAAAATGGTCTCTCTGGAGCGCTTCCAAATGAAAAACGCACCGAAGCAGAATCAACCAACAAACTCGACCCAAAACTTCCGATAAAGGCAGCCAAACAACTCCATGAAGTGCGCGACATCGAAGATCCATGCGAATTCTTGGTCCTAGCAAAGGTGGTGGACCTATACTATGAGATCTATGAAGTTAGTTTTTTAACTGAATTTTGCATTCAATAATTTTTTTTTAAAATTTAGGCATGTCCATTTCGCACAAAACCCAATTTGTACTGCAACAAGAAGCTGGATGAACAACGTCATTGTTATGGATGCAATCGCAGCACAAAGACTCCACAAAACAAACTTTGGATCCGCATCACGTTGAAGGACCCAGAGCAACCGAAATTTCAACAGTTTGCAATTGGTTTCCAGGAGTTTGCAGAAGCATTCTTGGGCATCACCGCCGCCAAAATGCAAAAGATGAAGGAAAAACAGCTCATCGCAGCATTTCTAGCCAAGCTTGGATTATTTGGTCTTTTCAAAATCAAAACGAAGGTAATTTTTGGGTTTAAAAGCAGAAGTATTTGTTTATTTTTTCAGAAGGGTTCAAGAAAGGAATTCGAGAAATTGGATTGGATTCTGTTGAGTTTCCGTCCACTCACCGAAGTGGAAATCAAGGACGTGAAAGAAGTCCAAGAGGATGAAGAACCAAAACTAGACGAAGAAGAGGATGATGAGAAGGAAATGGAGGAAGTAGAGGAGGAAGAAGAAGAGATTGAAGAGGTGGAGAACGACGAGGAGGAAGAACCAGTCAAGAAGAAGGCCAAGATTGGCAAAAAGGCGAAGAAGGGCGGGAAGTGAACAAGAGGATAGCAAATAGAAGTAGAAAGATCGGAAAAATCATCAATTTTCACATTTAAATCAAGAATTTTCACATTTAATCAACAATTCATCGATGAATTTTTCTAATTTGGATAAAATTTGTAAAGAAATTTGTGTAATTTGGCAATTTAATTGGGGATTTTCACTTTTCTTTAGATTTTTAGGGAATTTTTGGCAGAAAAGGCTGGAAATTCCCTTTTCCTTTGGTTTTCTCTCTCCTCTTTCCCCGTTGCATCATCGCCACCTCCCCTTTTTCCATCAATCACTCTCTCCTCCCCCAAATTGCATCATCAACCAATCCCCGCAATTGATGGATTACGGTATCCATCTTCGCCCTTTTCCCTTGGAAAAATGGCAAAGACCCTTTCCTTCTCCTTTCATCCACCGAAACCCAAAAAAACGAGTAAAATTTAATTAATATTTCGAAGAAAAATAAAGCCAAAATGAATGAAAATTGGGTAAAAATATGGGGGTTGGATCGTTATTGTCTTCTTGTTTTTCTCCCGGTTCTTTGGATGGCAGAAATGTCCAGGATGAAGGGATGATTGAGCATGGAATCTCTACCTTCGGCCTGTCCACTTTGGTCTACATGGCCCATATGGTTGATGAAATCGAAGTGGAATGCACCCTGATTTTTTCCCCGGTATGTACGAGAAATCGGCCAGGACAAAACTTCGCTCTCTACACGAACAATGTAGAGATCAGGTTGTAGATCATGGGATCGGGCACTCTTCACTGTAAAATTCCACATTTTGGACAGCATTTGTTTCAGATCCATCTCTGGGTCTACACTTTTCCAAATTTCCACCATTTCAATGTTGGCACGCACGCGAAATCCTTAAAAAATAATGAAAAATACCCCAAATTTCATAAAATAATTCCATTTAGGCAAAAAATATTCAGAAAAATTAATGAATAATATGGCTAAAATCTTCAAAATGCAAAAACTTACCACGAAATTGACCTGACCCGACTTGTGCAGCGGAAGTACAGCGCCAATGTGGACCCTTGAATGCAGAGTTATCCAACACTTTGTTCACATCTCCATCATTGCCCTGCAGCTGACGAGTTTTTGGTAGTAGATCCGCATCTGTTACAGGTGGCATCACCAGCTTTTTGCGAGGAGAAGCAGAGAAAATTTTTGCAGCTCGGGTTTTTGCAGCTCTCGGAGGAGGAGAAGCAGGCTCCATGGATTAGGCCAAAATGAAAATAATGACCCATGATAGGGGATTTTAAACGCCCCCATTGATGACGTCATTGTGCATGCAATCCGCAACCAATGATGAGAGATCAATGCAAAAAATTGCTTAATTTTTTCATTTATTAGAATAAATGGTAAAATTAACAAATAATTATCATCAGAAAATTAAATTAACTAAAATAATTCGAGGAAAAATAATGTTATTAATGGTAGAATGGATGAATTACAATAAAAAATGATGAAAATTAAAATACAAATTTTATAACTTTAATAAAATCTCATTTTTGCTTCATTTCTTCAGTGAAATCTGATTGGTGGACCCATGTTCGTTCTCGGGGATAGCCAAACCAGGTGACCAAATAACTTTTTGTCCCATCAGGGTTCTTTTTAGTTCGTAAAACCTCTTCTACCCTGTAGGTTGTATTTTCATCTCTTCGGATTTTTACCAATTCTGGACGATAAAATCGCCTTCTCACAATTTGCCCATAATCATCGGTCAGTGTGTAATAAGGAGGATTTGTGTTATGGACCCCTTTTATTTGGTAAATATGATCGGAAAATCGGGGAAAGTATCCCTTATCAAACACTTCCAAAGGGTTCTTTATGCGAACATGATCACCCTCATTTAACACAAATCTGGATCTTGGCATAAATTTTTTGAAAAATCTTTGTTCTCCCCCATAAACTTTTCGCCAAACTTCTTGCGCATTTTCATCATTGATTTGATTTGGCGCAAATCCGGTCATTCGA
This sequence comes from Rotylenchulus reniformis, assembly GCA_001026735.1. Lineage (NCBI taxonomy): Eukaryota > Metazoa > Nematoda > Chromadorea > Rhabditida > Hoplolaimidae > Rotylenchulus > Rotylenchulus reniformis. The sequence continues at coordinate 123,134 of LDKF01000105.1, read as the reverse complement.
TTCACACTTGCATTTATTGCAGCCAAAAATTTAGGCAACAATGTAGTCCAATCCAATCGATTTTCCTCGCTGAACCATCGGTAGATCCTTCCTTTTATTGTTCCTGAAAAAAATGGGAAAAATCTGTAAAAAAAAATGGGAAAAATCTGTAAAATAATCCATAAAAACATGGCTCAAAAAACATCTCTTTTTAAAACACGTCCTTTAAAACATGCACCTTTCCTTTAAAACCCTTTATTAAAATTTTCAGGATTTTGGCAAAAATTCTCTCAAATTCTATAATAAAATAGGCAAAAAGTTGGAAAAATTATAATTTAAAAACAAAATTCATCAAAAATTAAATCAAAATACCAAATATGTTGGAAAAATTCATAAAATATTGGCCAAAAATAAACAAAAATCCAGCAAAATTAACGAATAAACCCTAAATTACGAAAAATTCGAAAAAACTCACGAATTCCCCTCTCTGTAACACCAGCTTTCAATCGGGTTTTACTGGCGGTACGCAATTTATCAATGCCCAACTCCTCAAAATACTTTTTCATTGCAGAGGACTCAAATTCCAGACCCTGATCGGAATAAATTCGACCTGGGAGGCGATCCATTTGCGCAAACATGCGCTCAAAGGCCTCCTTCATGTGGGTAGGGGACTTTGACTTTACAGGTGCACCGAAAAAACGACAAGACAACACATCGACCCCCAACAACAAATATTTGTAGCCTGCATTTTTATGGGCCAATTTTTGGAAATCTGCAAGGTCGACTTGCAAATCTGAATGAAATAGTGGGAAAATGATAAAAATTGTAAATTTACCTGATAAATACCCGGTGGGAATGGTCCGCAAACGAGGAAATTTCTCTCTTTTTGGCCGGAATAGGGTATAAGTTCGACTTCCCTGCAGATAATCCCTCACTTGCTTCCTTGTAATTTGCGGATATCTTCTCCGCACTTCTCTCCAAAGTGGTTCCTCTCCTGCAAACCCTCCGGCATTGCCTGGGTCGGTGTAAACCGCATCAATCTTTGCCTCTAAATCTCCATCCTTTAATGGGTGCTGATTTTTGCTGTCCATAATTGGGGTTTAAATACAACGGTTTTGCAAAATTGTCTTTTATGAGGGGGTAAATTTTTTCTTCCTTTTCGATCTTTGACTATCAACCCCCTCTTTAACCTTTTGAAACATTTTACCCTCACCAGATTGCATTAAATGCGGTCTATAATCCAAACTTTCCATTTCCTCTTCAATAATTTGATAAAATGCATCATCTGTAAGATGACTCCTCAATTCTGGGGTACCCGGTGGCTCAGAACCATGCCATCCAGGAACCAAAATGTAGGAAATTGATCGCGAAACATCAGAACCCGCCACCGGACGACCGCGCAGTAAAATTTGGTTGCCCTGGATACCAAATCTTTCAGGATCATTTTTTACATAATTTATTAAATTTTGCACATTTTTTCGAGCTTCTATTTCTTTTATCTGATCCCGAGTTAGACTACTTGCACTTGCAGTCCGACGTGTTTGGTATGGACTTCTAGAAGAAGAAGATGGGACAAAACTTGCAAAACCCTTTGGAGAAATTTTAGGGGTCCCAAACACATCCGAATCGGTACCCTCCGTTGCAGATGTTCCCCCCTCAACATCTTCCATGCCCAATAATTCATCCCACGACAACCCCCTCTTTCTCTTTTTCCTCTTTTTGCGCAACTTTAAGATGGATTTCGATGAGGCAACCGCAGGCAATGGTTCAACCTCCCCCTCTTCTGCCTCACTTTCAGCCTTTAATGCATTATCGCGCTCTTTGAGTAAAGCGCGAAGTTCACCCATTTGCAACTTTAACGGTTTTTCCGCAAATTCCTTCCTGGCCTTTAGGTAGGATCGCAACATTTGTTGATGCATCACATTGCGTGCACTTAGATCATCCCCACGACGAACCCTTTTTGATCGCCATAATGCACCCTTTGCCTCCCCCAAGGGAGTTTTGCCCTGAAGGTCTTCATCAGGCTTCGCTGGTGCAGCCAGCAAAGATTTTGTATAAGTTATAGGGGAGAATTATTAATTTTCGGCTCATTTATTAGGGGAATTTTTTAGATTAATTTTTGCAAATTGGAAATTTTATTTGGATATTAAGAAATTGGATAAATTTAATCTTCTCCACTACCACCAGCGACTTTTCGAATCAAATGATGAGCGGCATCGGCAAGAATGGGTGCCAATAGGGCCGCAAAAACCGCTGGTGCCCCTGCACCGACTTGCGCAACTGCTTTTCGCGCTCCCCGCTCACTCCGAACACGAGCCATTCGCCTCACCGCATCTCGATATGGCAAAATTCGTTGCAATTGCAGGCGATTTAGGCAGAAAACTCCCTCCAAAATATTTGCAGAAGCCTCCACCAAGGCCAAAAGCTGATCCGGCGTTGCACTCGCCAACTGTCTGACTCTTCTTCGCTCACTGCGGGTTGTGGCCAACCTCTTTAGGAAGCCATAATTGCGCAATATGCGCTCACCAACCAATTGGGAATTTTTTCTTGGTCTTCCCCTCACCATTTTTACCCAAAATGCAATGAAAAGGGATGAATTTTGCAGATAATTTGGGGAAAATTAGGAAAATTAGGATAATTTTCTCTCAATTTTTAGTGAAAATGATTAGCGCGAAGAGGGAGCGAATACAATTTGTTCTTGATCGGTGGGTAATATTCCCGTTCTCAATCTTAAAATTTCAGGGGATTTTGCATGCATATTGACCAATAAATAGCCAAATGGATTTGTACATGCCTCTTTGTATGCATTTATGAAAAAGGGACTTTGGCGAGGGAAGAGCTGGTGTGCAATATTTCGAATAGATAGCATGTCATTTGGGGCGCGCAACAATAAAAGGAATTGGGCATTAGAGCGGGGAATGCGCATCATTTTATCAAATAAATTTTGGGCCAAAAACATTACGCAAAAATTTTGGTGATGGGATTTTTTGGTAAACATCTCTGCAAGTCTTCGACCTTCAATTTCCCCCATTAGATCATCAAGAACCAGGACAAAGGGTTTGGGAATGGTTTGCAAAAATGCATCCGATGGAACCCCCTCATTCAAAACCCATCCTTTGCGCTCAATTGAAGGGATGTGTTCAGGGTTGAATTCCCCGTAACACCAAACAATGGCCTGCGGTTAGGGTGAAAACATTTCATGGGCATGATCCAAAATGCGCATAACCAGTTGGGTCTTCCCACTCCCCGATGGACCGCTGACCACTACCCCCGAGGGAATGGGGAATTTGAGTTCATTTGCATCCAAAGTTGGATAATCCATCATTTATTTTTGGAAATAAACAATGAAAAATGAGAAAAATAATCGAAATTCTACAAAAGTGAATATTTGAGGCTGAAATATTATCAAAAAATTAACAATTTAATGCATAAATTAGAAATTAGGGGTGAAATACAGGGAAAATTTGATGTTTTAGATCATTCCATTATTCATTTCTGCATCATCATCGATCTGCACTTCCTTCTCCTCATTCTCTGNAATATGCGCTCACCAACCAATTGGGAATTTTTTCTTGGTCTTCCCCTCACCATTTTTACCCAAAATGCAATGAAAAGGGATGAATTTTGCAGATAATTTGGGGAAAATTAGGAAAATTAGGATAATTTTCTCTCAATTTTTAGTGAAAATGATTAGCGCGAAGAGGGAGCGAATACAATTTGTTCTTGATCGGTGGGTAATATTCCCGTTCTCAATCTTAAAATTTCAGGGGATTTTGCATGCATATTGACCAATAAATAGCCAAATGGATTTGTACATGCCTCTTTGTATGCATTTATGAAAAAGGGACTTTGGCGAGGGAAGAGCTGGTGTGCAATATTTCGAATAGATAGCATGTCATTTGGGGCGCGCAACAATAAAAGGAATTGGGCATTAGAGCGGGGAATGCGCATCATTTTATCAAATAAATTTTGGGCCAAAAACATTACGCAAAAATTTTGGTGATGGGATTTTTTGGTAAACATCTCTGCAAGTCTTCGACCTTCAATTTCCCCCATTAGATCATCAAGAACCAGGACAAAGGGTTTGGGAATGGTTTGCAAAAATGCATCCGATGGAACCCCCTCATTCAAAACCCATCCTTTGCGCTCAATTGAAGGGATGTGTTCAGGGTTGAATTCCCCGTAACACCAAACAATGGCCTGCGGTTGGGGTGAAAACATTTCATGGGCATGATCCAAAATGCGCATAACCAGTTGGGTCTTCCCACTCCCCGATGGACCGCTGACCACTACCCCCGAGGGAATGGGGAATTTGAGTTCATTTGCATCCAAAGTTGGATAATCCATCATTTATTTTTGGAAATAAACAATGAAAAATGAGAAAAATAATCGAAATTCTACAAAAGTGAATATTTGAGGCTGAAATATTATCAAAAAATTAACAATTTAATGCATAAATTAGAAATTAGGGGTGAAATACAGGGAAAATTTGATGTTTTAGATCATTCCATTATTCATTTCTGCATCATCATCGATCTGCACTTCCTTCTCCTCATTCTCTGCATCCTTTGCTTTCAGCAGCAAATCTTGCGCATAACTACCTCCAAGTCCCTCTTCCCTTAGGGCTTCGGTGATCATATTTGACAATGCAAATGCATCCTCATTATTGATATTCTCTTTTTCTTCTGCGGTGTTGTTTATGGGAGAACTTTGAGGTGGTTGTGTTGTTTCGGGTGATTTTTCTTCAGCAGATGGAATTTTGTTGGGATTGTCCAAATTTGCATCATTAGAGGCAGGCACAAAAGGGTATTCGTAGGGAATTCGGATGAATGATTCATCAATGGTGTTGTCATTTGATGATTGTGATGTATTTTGGTTGTCGTTTGCATCCGCATTGGTAGTTGTCTCTGGATTTTCCTCTGCTACATCATTGTTCACTTTCTTCTTCTCGTCCACTTTATTTTCTTCTGCATTCTTAATCACCACTTGAGGCGAAAGACGACCATGGTTGCATTCATGCAAACACACCATCTTATCGGTGAATCTTAAAAAATATTAATAAAAAATGCATTAAAAATTCAAGTTTTTACCTGAAACTAAGGGAGGAAAGAGTTTTATGCGGGTGTTTGATGTTTGGTTTGTCGAAAATGATGAACACGGGCTTTCGGAGACGAGCTGATGAGATCAGGACCCCCCATTCCTGCACCGATTGAAAATATTTGGTGTTTGGGTTGTCACATTCACTGCAAATTCCTGGTAAGTCCCATGGCACAAAGCGCTCCCCCTCAAGGTAGATGGATTGCACATGCAAACCATCGGCACGAGCGCGGATATCCACATCCTCTGCGGTGGGGAAATCATTCTCCTCTTCCCCATCAGTTTGCATTGGTTCTTGTTCCTGGGATTTGGGGATGATTGTTGTTGTTGTTGTTGTTGTTGTTGTTGTTGAGTCCTCTGCAGAAGAATTGTTTTTGACGTTGTCTTCAGTGTTGTTTGTTTGCATCCTTGAAAATTCTAAAAATTGGAAAATTTGAATTTTTACCGCAAAATGGGAGATTACGCAATCACTCACCTCTTTTTCGCGCACTCCAAGGGGTACGGTATTTGCGGTTTCAATGGGTCTTAGGAGTTCAATTTGGGTAATATGTTGGGCTGTTTCCGCTGCAGGATATCTCTTGGACACAGGGTAACTTTGGATATTGCAGACGAATGCGGTGCCGAGAATAAAAATGTTGGACCAAAGTGAGACCTGATTAATAAAGATAAGCTGAATTTTTTATGGGTTGTAAATGAAATGAATAAAAATTATGGATTAAATAAAAAAATATTAATAAAAATATAAATGTTTGCATTTACCTAAATATCCACCGTAAGCAAATAGCTCCTCTGCGCTCTTAAGGGTTAATCTACCAAATTTGATAGGTTTGCAGATTTGTCCGTCCCGGGTTCGATAATTTGTCTGCAAAAGTGGATAATGCGCACTCAAATGGTCCTCTACTTGACGATGGATGTGTGGTTGCGCAAGAAGATTTTTAATTTCCCAGGGAGAACACTTTAAAAATCGACAAATTATGGGAATTAAGCTCAATTTTTGGTATTTTGTTTGGTTTGGAAAGGACATGAATGAGAAATGAAAATGATTTTCTGTTTAGGTAAGAATTGAATCAAAATCAGGGAATTTTATGCAAATTTTCCGATAGAAAAGATTGATTTGCATTCATGAATGAAACCATAAAATGAGAGAGTATTTAAGAGGTAAGCAATTCGGCATACCCGTGACAAAACACCATTCATTTTTACATTTTTTCACAACAATTTTACTCACAATTCAGCACTGGATTAATTATTTTATGGCTCCTCTCCGCCATTCCACCACCAAAAATCAAAAACCCGAACCCATCCAGCCTGACAACATTTTGATCAATGCAACAGAGGAGCCCAACAAATTCACCGCAGAAGGAACAGGAGGAGGAGGAAATCTCATCAAAGATAATGAAACAATGCAGAATGAGTCCAACAACGGAAATCAGCGCAGATCAATCAATCGCAGATTCCCAAGAAAGGCCAAAAGTAAGGCTTTGCAAAACATGATCCATTACCATTTATTTTGCTCCTTTTGCAGCGATCACGAACAAGAAGGACACGATGAGAGTCCAGATCACCAACCCCGCAGAAAACGCAAAGTCCGGAGGACAAATGGAGGACCAGCAACAACAAGAACCCAACACCGCAATCAACAACTCAGAAGGAGAATTATCAGGTAAATTTTCATTTAAAAAAATCATTTTATGGATATTTTTTATTCAAATTTGCAGAAGATAGCGATGAGGGAATCCTCTACATGCTCGCTACCAAGCGCAGAGGAAGAAGAACGTCATCAAAGAGGAAGAAGAACACAAACTCCCCTGCAAAATCAACCAAAAAGAGAATGGCACCGCAGAAGAACAAAGTGGAAGAGATGGCCTCCTCCACCAATGCTCTACCCTCCACCGCAATGGTGGATGTCTCTGCTGAGAATGCCACCAATCCAAAACGCAAGAAGAGGACATCATCGAAACTATCCGCCGATGCCACAATTGCACCAAAGAAGACCAAGAAGGTTCCTCACATGGCAAAGGAAATGCAGGGCGGTGCACTCGTCTTCATCTTCTGATGGCCATCACCAAGGCAATTGAAAAGAGGACCATTGGGATGAATGATGCAATTTATGAATATTTCTTCAAATATTTTGCAAATTTACGAATAATCCTTTACATATTTTGCAAATTTTCGAATAAATCCCCAAAATAAATATTTAATTATTAGCCTTTGCCCTGAAACATTTTCACACTTAATCAATTTCTCCTGATTTTTTCACCATTTTGATCAAATAAATTCATTTTAAAATAAAAAATGTCCAACAATTTCTACCTTATTTTGCCTTCAAATACTCCCGGGTTTGCAGACAATTCTCCCAACAAATTTCGCATTCAACTCCCTCGCAAGCTTTACTTTGATAGTTCAACATGGATGGTGGGGTTGTCTAACATCATCTACCCAAACAATTGGGATTACCTGGGCACCCATGAACCGCAATACCTTTACCTAATCCTCCATGATCGGAAAAAACAATACCGATTTCCGTTGCCTTCGGGGATTTACTTGGACCCTGCAGAAGTGGAATCCAAATTCCATGCTGCAATGGTCAAACAGGTAGAGGATGCAATAGTGAAAAATGCTCAAAATCAAATTGAACAACCGCAAATTGGACAATTTAGATCAAAACGCGATGCATTACCAGAAGCACCTGATGAAAGCCCTATGCATCCTCCATCATTCTATAGGGTCAAGGCGGAGGAATTGCAATGGATTTTGGGTAGAAGGTATGGTACGGATGTCGCCAATTTGCCTCCAAATGAGATCACTGCAGAAGAACAAACCCTTCTGAATCAACTAAATCAAGTGCGCAAAGAACTCACCAATTATGAATTTAACATAATTTCGCAGCAAAGAGAACGATTAGATTCTCAAAATCCTGCAATAAAGGCAAAAGATAGAGTAGGATGGTGGAGACATAAGGTAATGATGCAGACCAATCCGGATTTGATCAACCTCGATGAACTTTTGCAAATCCTTATTCGACGAGATTCCGAAGTTCGTCGAAAAGAAGCGCAAAGAGCAAGGGAAATTGAACAGCAAACACAAAAGGATACCAAGATTGAAGAGGAAAAGAAAGAAGAGGAAGGGAGGAAAAGGTCCGAAGCAAAGAAAAAGCAAGAAGAAGAGGAAGAGAGGAAAAAGGCCGAAGCAAAGAAAAAGCAAGAAGAGGAGAGGAAAAAGGCTGAAGAAGAGGAGAGGAAAAAGGCTGAAGACAAGAAAAAGCAAGAAGAAGAGGAGAGGAAAAAGGCTGAAGCCAAGAAAAACCAAGAAGCGGAGGCCAAAATAAAAGCCGAAGAGGGGAAAAAACAGGATGAGAGGGAAAGGCAAAAGAGCGAAGCCAAGAAAAAACAAGATGAAGAAGATAGAAAAAGGGTCGAATTCAAGAAAAAACAGGAAGAGGAGGCCAGAATAAAGGCCGAAGAGAAGAAAAGACAGGAAGATGAGGTGAGAAAAAAGGCTGAGGAGAAGAAAGAGGAGGAAGAATTGGCTAAAAAACGAACAAACGAAGCAGAAGAGGCATTGGCCAAGGAGGCCAAAAGAGCAAAAATTGAAGAAGAAGCACAACAACATCAACAACAACTTCCTCCCATTTCTTCCCCAAAATCTTTACCCTCTGCAGAACCTTTACCTTCCTATGCTGAATTCTCATCTGCACCGACTGAACATCAGGATCGACCATCTTCACCGCAAAAATATCATCAAGATTGGTAAGAACAAATGCAACAGAGAAACACATCGATTGGCCAATTGATGCAGGTTTGTTGTTGATGGCACACCGCGATGGACATCTTCGACATCCTCGCCTAAAATTAATGCACGATCAGGACCCATTTGCCTTCCATAGGACATTGAATACAATGCAAAATATTAAGGGTGGCAAAGGGCCAATTATTTTGTCATACAGCACCGCGGATTATTTTGACCTTCTTGAAGAACGCATTGAAGAGGTTGAAGAAGTGTACCAAGATGCCCAGCAACAATTGTATGCATTAGAGGAGAAATCATCAGATGAATTGAAACAACCTGAAAATTGCAAGATCAACCAGGTTCACTTGGCAACCACACCGCAACCGATTCGTTCTTCGAGTTTATGAACATGAAGGAGTGCATAGATTGGTGGACTCGGTCAGCCTGACTAATCAGGCTGCAACCATGCTAGGATTTGAATTCGATGAACCCATCCGAGATTGGCAGGAAGCGCAATTTGAACCAGATTTGCAGGGAGGGGTCAGTCATCTTGCAATCTATCTGAATGACGGCCTAATGGAATCCATGATTTTTGGCAACAAAATCACAAATTTGTTGCAAGTTGTGGGTGTTGGCCGCAGAGAGTCCCGAAGTGTAGTGGAAAAGGACTTTCAATCGCCAATATTCCATCGCATAATCTGCAAAGAATGCGATCTTATTGATATAGAAATTCGGACAATGACCGGTAGATTGGTACCATTTGACAGAGGGACCACCATTTTAACACTTCAATTCAAGAAATTCATCAATTTCTAAGTCATTTTTGATTATTTTCTTGGCAAAAATATTAAAATATCCATTAAATTCCTAAAAAATATCCAAAAAAAATGGTGCGCATAATTTTTGATGGCACCAAAGTACGCCTCTCAGGCATTGCTGATCCATCCCATTCTGGTAAAGGGTATGCAGATTTTGGAGGATCCACCAGCGGACAAGTAGGTGCAGGCCCAATTGCATACTTTGAAGGTCTTCCACCGCAGAGGGGGTATGGAATGGCCACCATGACTTTGGCGCGCCAGCGCGGATCCGGAGTTGGATCGATGCTTCGCAAATTATGGAAATATCTGCGGCCTCTGGCCACCAGTGCAAAACCAATTGCTTTCTCGGCTGCACGGAGCATTGGCAAAGAGGGGTTGGAAACCGGTGCCCGAATCCTGAATGAAGTTGCACGCGGTGGGGACATTGGAGAGGCAGTTGCCTCCCATGGTGAAGCAGGTCTGCGACGGTTGGTTGGCAAAGCACAAACAAAAATGCAAAAGAGAAAGGAACCCATCGGTGAAGAACAACAGGGAGAGGGTCGACGAAGAAAAAAGCGCATCAAGAGGAGACGAAAGGGGTCATCATCCACAATTCCTAGCGGAAGGACCCGAAGAAAGTCGGTGCATTGGCAAATCGGTCAAGGAAAGGGGAAAAGAAAGGGTGATGCATGGTCTGCAGATGGGGGTGCCAAAAGACGGGGAAGAAAGCGCAAAGCACCAGAAAGGGAATTCCTTTTGCGGCCATCTGATGTGATTGGGAAAACAGTGATGCAAAAGGCATTGTTGAAAAGGCGAAGGCTGGACAACTTGGTTATTAACCCAATAAAAAATCATAATCATTTTTTCATTTCATCATTCATTTCAAAAAAAACCTCCCATCAAAAATAATAAAAAATATTTATTAAATCCCAAAAATGCTTTATAAAAAGATTGACAAAGACAGTGCAGAGGCTGTCACCGCAGGCCTGGACCTGTTTGCGGTCCCTCCTACCAATTGCGCAATCGTAAACTCCCAATACCGAGAATATCTGACCCTGAACCCGATCGACAACCCACCTTACACCTTCAAAATCCATCCAATTCAGGTTTATTTTTTTATTTTTGNAATTGTTGCTGGGCATCTTGGTACACTTCTTCAACCTCTTCAATGCGTTCTTCAAGAAGGCCAAAATAAAAGCCGAAGAGGGGAAAAAACAGGATGAGAGGGAAAGGCAAAAGAGCGAAGCCAAGAAAAAACAAGATGAAGAAGATAGAAAAAGGGTCGAATTCAAGAAAAAACAGGAAGAGGAGGCCAGAATAAAGGCCGAAGAGAAGAAAAGACAGGAAGATGAGGTGAGAAAAAAGGCTGAGGAGAAGAAAGAGGAGGAAGAATTGGCTAAAAAACGAACAAACGAAGCAGAAGAGGCATTGGCCAAGGAGGCCAAAAGAGCAAAAATTGAAGAAGAAGCACAACAACATCAACAACAACTTCCTCCCATTTCTTCCCCAAAATCTTTACCCTCTGCAGAACCTTTACCTTCCTATGCTGAATTCTCATCTGCACCGACTGAACATCAGGATCGACCATCTTCACCGCAAAAATATCATCAAGATTGGTAAGAACAAATGCAACAGAGAAACACATCGATTGGCCAATTGATGCAGGTTTGTTGTTGATGGCACACCGCGATGGACATCTTCGACATCCTCGCCTAAAATTAATGCACGATCAGGACCCATTTGCCTTCCATAGGACATTGAATACAATGCAAAATATTAAGGGTGGCAAAGGGCCAATTATTTTGTCATACAGCACCGCGGATTATTTTGACCTTCTTGAAGAACGCATTGAAGAGGTTGAAGAAGTGTACCAAGATGCCCAGCAACAATTGTATGCATTAGAGGAGAAATCATCAGATGAATTGAAACAACCTGAAAATTGCAAGATCAACCAGGTTCACTTGGCAACCACACCGCAACCGATTCGTTCTTCGAGTTTATGAACATGAAGGAGTGCATAGATTGGTGGACTCGGTCAGCCTGACTAATCAGGCTGCAACCATGCTAGGATTTGAATTCGATGAACCCATCCGAGATTGGCAGGAAGCGCAATTTGAACCAGATTTGCAGGGAGGGGTCAGTCATCTTGCAATCTATCTGAATGACGGCCTAATGGAATCCATGATTTTTGGCAACAAAATCACAAATTTGTTGCAAGTTGTGGGTGTTGGCCACAGAGAGTCCCGAAGTGTAGTGGAAAAGGACTTTCAATCGCCAATATTCCATCGCATAATCTGCAAAGAATGCGATCTTATTGATATAGAAATTCGGACAATGACCGGTAGATTGGTACCATTTGACAGAGGGACCACCATTTTAACACTTCAATTCAAGAAATTCATCAATTTCTAAGTCATTTTTGATTATTTTCTTGGCAAAAATATTAAAATATCCATTAAATTCCTAAAAAATATCCAAAAAAATGGTGCGCATAATTTTTGATGGCACCAAAGTACGCCTCTCAGGCATTGCTGATCCATCCCATTCTGGTAAAGGGTATGCAGATTTTGGAGGATCCACCAGCGGACAAGTAGGTGCAGGCCCAATTGCATACTTTGAAGGTCTTCCACCGCAGAGGGGGTATGGAATGGCCACCATGACTTTGGCGCGCCAGCGCGGATCCGGAGTTGGATCGATGCTTCGCAAATTATGGAAATATCTGCGGCCTCTGGCCACCAGTGCAAAACCAATTGCTTTCTCGGCTGCACGGAGCATTGGCAAAGAGGGGTTGGAAACCGGTGCCCGAATCCTGAATGAAGTTGCACGCGGTGGGGACATTGGAGAGGCAGTTGCCTCCCATGGTGAAGCAGGTCTGCGACGGTTGGTTGGCAAAGCACAAACAAAAATGCAAAAGAGAAAGGAACCCATCGGTGAAGAACAACAGGGAGAGGGTCGACGAAGAAAAAAGCGCATCAAGAGGAGACGAAAGGGGTCATCATCCACAATTCCTAGCGGAAGGACCCGAAGAAAGTCGGTGCATTGGCAAATCGGTCAAGGAAAGGGGAAAAGAAAGGGTGATGCATGGTCTGCAGATGGGGGTGCCAAAAGACGGGGAAGAAAGCGCAAAGCACCAGAAAGGGAATTCCTTTTGCGGCCATCTGATGTGATTGGGAAAACAGTGATGCAAAAGGCATTGTTGAAAAGGCGAAGGCTGGACAACTTGGTTATTAACCCAATAAAAAATCATAATCATTTTTTCATTTCATCATTCATTTCAAAAAAAACCTCCCATCAAAAATAATAAAAAATATTTATTAAATCCCAAAAATGCTTTATAAAAAGATTGACAAAGACAGTGCAGAGGCTGTCACCGCAGGCCTGGACCTGTTTGCGGTCCCTCCTACCAATTGCGCAATCGTAAACTCCCAATACCGAGAATATCTGACCCTGAACCCGATCGACAACCCACCTTACACCTTCAAAATCCATCCAATTCAGGTTTATTTTTTTATTTTTGCAATCATAAAATATTTACTTGCATTTTAGAGTTACATTGATCTCAGCAAAATCTATGTGCACACAAAATTCAGTTTAAAGAGGTACATGATACACAAATACCCGGAGAAACTTCTACTCATAAANCGCAAAGCACCAGAAAGGGAATTCCTTTTGCGGCCATCTGATGTGATTGGGAAAACAGTGATGCAAAAGGCATTGTTGAAAAGGCGAAGGCTGGACAACTTGGTTATTAACCCAATAAAAAATCATAATCATTTTTTCATTTCATCATTCATTTCAAAAAAAACCTCCCATCAAAAATAATAAAAAATATTTATTAAATCCCAAAAATGCTTTATAAAAAGATTGACAAAGACAGTGCAGAGGCTGTCACCGCAGGCCTGGACCTGTTTGCGGTCCCTCCTACCAATTGCGCAATCGTAAACTCCCAATACCGAGAATATCTGACCCTGAACCCGATCGACAACCCACCTTACACCTTCAAAATCCATCCAATTCAGGTTTATTTTTTTATTTTTGCAATCATAAAATATTTACTTGCATTTTAGAGTTACATTGATCTCAGCAAAATCTATGTGCACACAAAATTCAGTTTAAAGAGGTACATGATACACAAATACCCGGAGAAACTTCTACTCATAAAATCAACGAATACAACCCTGTATCACCCATTCAACTTCCTGGAGCAACCTTCATCAAAAATCTCAAAGTTGCTGTCAATCAACGGGAAGTTTTCGATTCCAACCAGCTTTACCATTATAAAGCATTTTTTTGATGTGGAACTTAATTATCCACAGGCGGTGAAGGATAGTTACTTCACCGTCGCTGGTTATGCCAATGATGGATCCAATCCAAATGTGTTTAACGCCTCCCGTCGGTCACCATACCACAACAATGATGTGGTTGAGTATGTGCATAAACTGAGTGCTGATCTTTTTAATCAGAATTTGTACATGATCTCCAATGTGGAGATGGATATTGAAATTACACCTCATACAAGTCAACATTTTATGTTGAATTGGGAGGAAATTAAGGTTCCCGAGGCAAAGGAAGGAGAAGATGCAGAAGAGGCCCGTATAAGAGGAAATATTGCAACCAAAAAAGGCAATTTATCAAAAAACGTTGCACATTATGAGTTTAAATTGGTAGATATTCGTTTAATGGTTAAAACATTGGACCTTATGGATGGGTTGAATCTTGACATTTCTCGCCATTTGGACACCAGCAGTGCTCGTTATGGCATTTGGCGTACAAAACTCAAACATTTGCTGATTGTTGCCAACAGAACAGATTTCAGTGCCAATCTTTTCACTGATGAGGTGCCAAGGCGAGTAGTTATCGGCCTTGTAGAAAACAAATATTTCCTTGGAACCGAGCAGGGTTAACCATTTTACTTTAACCATAACAATGTACGAGATATCCAATTGATTGCCTCAGGCAGACAATATCCACAAGTCCCCTACAATTTGGATTATGATAAAAATGCATACTCACGTGCTTACCAAGATACCCAAGAAAATCTTGGGTTTGCCAATGCACTCGAATCCAATGGAATAAATTTCAGCCGATTCAAAATGGCAATGTGTGTTTATGTCTTCCAAATGACAAATTCCCAGGAAGACACACCAGGATTTGAATTACTCAAAGATGGGTCTACCATCATCAACATTAACTTTGCAAAGAAGGTGCCAGATGGTGGACTTCAATTGATTGCCTATGCAGAGACCGATGGCCTTGTGAACATTGACCAAAACCGCATGGTTACGGTAGGTTCTTAAGCGAGGGGTAGGCATTTGCTTCTCCCCCATTCATTCTTCCCTTTCCCATAAATCATTCCCATTTATTTCAGACTGACCTAGTCGTCTAATCCTGGTTAAAAATTCGTTTGCAAAAAAAATGAACAACAACTCCAATCAAAATTTAACAACAACCACAAATGATCCATGCGAATATTACCACAGAATAAGGGCTGAGGGATTAATGTTTTGGATGCATCCTGATGGGCCAGCATACAAAACTTATCTCAAATGTTTTCCATCAAATGCAGAGCCATGGGATGGAAATTTTGGCGGAATTCCAGCATGGCAACTTTATGGTGGAGGCACCATCGCATTCTTTCTCATCACCGCATGCATGTATGGCCTCGAGCTGTGGTTGCGCAATCGTGGTCTCTCCATTCCGCAACTCATCAGAAAACCATCCACCTCATTCTCCGCCATCTATCGCAACGACAATAACCACAACAATCGCCGCAGAACCGTTTCCAACAACCAAAACAACCGCAAAGACAACAACATCGAAGCCAAATATTCATTCCTTCCTGCAACAATAGAGGAAAACAACCATAAGGATGACAACGCAACAATCGACAAAATCCTGTTTGAGCATAATCGGACCCGCCAATTTTTTCATGGAACTTTTGCATCCGATCGCCTCACCCCTTGTAAAAAATTTCCCTGCGGAATAATCGTAAATTTGGTAATATTTAATTAATACATATTTTTTAATTAAATATTTTGCAGGATAAATCCTCTGGTGCAGGGACACATTGGTGCGCAATTTGGGCCATAAGTCCTCGCCTGGCCTACTACTTTGACTCCTATGGCGATCCACCAAATCCGCAGATTGCGCAATACCTTCGCACCCAATTCACCCTCACTAAATGCAACAAACAAAAGTTTCAATCGGTCATGTCGGCGGTATGCGGATTTTATTGCATTGCGTTCATCTACTTTATGTCCATGGGTCTTAGCTATGAGGAATTTTTGCGCATGCTCAAAAAGATTAACAACACTGATTATTTTGTGGAACAATTTGTAAAACATGATCTGCATTGATTCCCCAATTTTCTCTTGTATTTTCCCCATTTTCTAAATATTTCCTCATCTATTGTGTATTTTTCCTCCGTTACATAAATAAATATTAATTTAATTAAAAATGTGCAAATGGTTAAATGTAAAATATTAATATCGGTTAAATTCATTAATAAATTTCTGAATTTATTGAATTTAATTAAGATTATTCCTAATTTGCATTTAAAATATTTAAAATTTCAATTTAATTAGGAAGGTCCCTCAATTTTGCATTTAAATTTTTTCCATTTAATTAATCATTTTTTCCTGAGATGGTCCCTTTTTGCATTCTGCAAACTTTTCGAAAAACTTCTAGAAGGTTGGCACTAGGTGGCACTTCCTTCCTCACTGCATTTGCGATGAGTCATCCGGAGTGGGCGGAGCCTAACTTGTGATGACGTCATCATCTGTCAAGGACAGGTGCCTCTCTGTCGTTGACAGATCATCACTTGTCGTTGACAGACTGGCCGTTGTCGTTGACAGCCGAATTTTCGAAATCTTTTGCATTACATTCTTCTCGAATGTTCTAGAAGGCTGGCACCAGATGACACCAATCATTTGCATTTCACATGCAGATCACGTGGACATTTTCTAACATTGCATTTGCAATAAGTCCTCTATTAAATTTTTTATTTTGTAGTTTGGAGTTTGTACTTTGAACTCTGGGTTCATTTGCATTTAATTTGCATTTAACTTTGAATAACGAGCGGCATCCCTTTGATCTTTTAAAACAGCGGCATTCCTTTTTATCTTTTAATTTGGCGGCATCCCTTTGAAGTTTAATCTTTGAACGTTGAGTTTGCATTAGGACATTACCTCCAACCCCCAGCTCCATTAAATACATCCACGCAAATTCATTATTCATTCTTAAAAGTTCCATCCTAAAAATATTTCCTCCGCGCTCCCCTAAATAATTTTAATTTCAATTAATTAGGATATTCCTCCATTTTTGCATTTAAAAATATTCATTTTATTCCATTTAATTAGGATGATCCCTCAATTTGCATAAAATAATTAAATTTATTCAATTTACCTGAGATGGTCCCTCAATATTAACACAGATTATTTAATAAGAGATGGTCCCCCGATTTGCATTTGCAATTTTTATGAGATGCTCCCTCAATTATAGTTTTTTTAATTTATATTAATTTATTGAGATGGTCCCTCAAATTTGCATAATTAATTAATGAGAGACAGTCCCCAGTTTTTTTTTGCATTTTGCATTCTTCTCGAATAATCTAGAAGCGATGAGTCATCCTTCCCTAAACCCATTTTGCATCGGTGATGATTCATCCGGAGTGGGCGGAGCCTATGGCTCTGCAGCCAATCACCATCCGGAGTGGGCGGAGCTTAGATGATGACGTCATCAGCTGTCGATGACAGCTGCGCACTTGTCGTTGACAGGTTGGCCCCTGTCGCAGACAGCCCCCGATATTTCGAAATCACATTGCATTCTCCCCCTCTTTCGCAATTATCCCTCTCATTTTATCGCCATTAAATAATAATCCACAAACATTTGCATTTCATTTAATTCCACAAATTAAATATTAAATATTATTTAATTTCAGATTAATTAATTAATATTATAATCTAAAATGTACATCGGAAATAATGCAGTGATCGATGGTGATCATTCATCTCGCAGCCAATCACCATTTTCGGAATTTATGGAACATTTGGAGAGCCCGCTTCCTAATTTTCAACAAATTCAACAACAACGACGACGAGAACGAAAAGAAAAACAACAATCAGTAGAATCAGATATCGACGATCTGACACCGATGGATAAAAACAACAAAAAATTAATCCTAAATAAATGGCCAATTCCGCAGAAAATTCGAGAAGGGAGAGAAAGCCGAAGGAGGGTGAAACAACAAACTACGATTCATCGCCAATAATCAAACTTCCAGAGAGAAAAAATGAGAATGGGAATTTGGTATTTATTTCTTAGGTAATCTATTTAATTTCATTTTTCATTTAGGACAAAGTTACAACAACTAAGTATGAGAAAAACAACAACAACAAATCAACCGACGACAAGGACAAATCCATTAAACAACCATTTCCTGGCGCCTTCTTCAAAAACATCAATCTAGAGGGCAATTTAACATTGTTTAAATCAGTGTTGGTTGGGCGTGCATGGTATCTCGCCAAGGATGCCAAACAACTCAAACAATTTCATCGACTCATCAACAACGACAAACGATTGCAAAAGGAGACCGAAAAGATGATGGAAGATTGCAACATTTCCAATGACTTATCGGCAGAATGCTTTCATGTTTTTCAATTTGGTTACAGAATTCAGGTAAAATTTAATAAAACAAATTATTAATTTTTATATCTAAATTTAGAGATATTTGGATAGATATCATCCAAATCGGTTCTACATTTGCATTTTCGAGAATCAAATTAGGCAGGAAAATCCAACTTGGACTTCCTGGAGCAAGGATCAATCTTCAAGAAACCGAGACATTATCTCCGTTTACGCCGATCAGAAGTCCTGTCACTACCAACCGTTGAAAAATCCTGGCCGTCTCTACCGCAAAAATGGAAATTATTGTTTTGCCTGCCAACAACCCTACATTATGGCTGAACATCACCGACGTAGCTGCAAACAAAAATGTCCGCTGTGTCATCGGTAAAAAATAATTTTTTATAAAAAAATAAAAATGGAATTTTTTTTAGTGTTGGAACGCAATTTCCCTGCAGATTCATTAGGGGATGCGAGATCAAATGTGCTAATTGTTTGCGGGTCTTCCACAATTATGATTGTTACAAATGGCATTTACGAATAGTAAAGAAACGAAATGCATGTGCTCGGAATCAGATCTTTCAAACATGCGGAAAAACGTATCGCATTGATGTAAGAAAAAATAAAAATTATTTAAAATTAAATTTAAAATTAAATTTAAAATTTAGAATGGGCATATCTGTCTCTTGGGATCAAAGGAACGGAAAGTGAAGGAGCGAGAAGGCAACAATAACAAATCAGGGTGATTAAAAGAAATTAGTGAAATATTCATGATTTGTAAACTTTTAAATGGAATAAATAAAAAATTAAAACCAAAATCTTGGAATTAAATTTACTAATTAAAAATAATTTTCGAATTAGGAATGCAAAATAAAAATAATTTTCGAATTAGGATTGCAAATTAAAAATAATTTTCGAATTAGGAATGCAAAATAAAAATAATTTTTGAATTAGGATTGCAAATTAAAAATAATTTTCGAATTAAGAATGCAAAATAAAAATAATTTTCGAATTAGGATTGCAAATTAAAAATAATTTTCGAATTAGGAATGCAAAATAAAAATAATTTTTGAATTAGGATTGCAAATTAAAAATAATTTTCGAATTAGGAATGCAAAATAAAAATAATTTTTGAATTAGGATTGCAAATTAAAAATAATTTTCGAATTAAGAATGCAAAATAAAAATAATTTTTGAATTAGGATTGCAAATTAAAAATAATTTTCGAATTAAGAATGCAAAATAAAAATAATTTTCGAATTAGGATTGCAAATTAAAAATAATTTTCGAATTAGGAATGCAAAATAACAATAATTTTTGAATTAGGATTGCAAATTAAAAATAATTTTCGAATTAAGAATGCAAAATAAAAATAATTTTTGAATTAGGATTGCAAATTAAAAATAATTTTCGAATTAAGAATGCAAAATAAAAATAATTTTCGAATTAGGATTGCAAATTAAAAATAATTTTCGAATTAGGAATGCAAAATAAAAATAATTTTTGAATTAGGATTGCAAATTAAAAATAATTTTCGAATTAGGAATGCAAAATAAAAATTTTTTTAATTACGAATGCAAAATAAAAATAATTTTTGAATTAGGATTGCAAATTAAAAATATTTTTTTAATTACGAATGCAAAATAAAAATAATTTTCGAATTAAGATTACAATTTAAAATATATTTCCTTTTTTTCATCACACTCTCTAGTTTTTTCTCTGATGTCCTCTCCTTTTTCCATAGTCTCTCGCTACCATAATCTTCCCCCTCCCTTGGCTCGTGCCAAACCATGGAGATACCTTCCTGCGCAGAGGGATCTGTGTGGTGGGGATTTTCGAAACGAAAGTCCCCGTTGGCGACAAATTTACCATTTGAATTTGGCGCCAAAATGCCAATTTGAAAATGGCTTGGTTTGGGTTCTAGGGGGCACGCGTGCGGCTCGGCGCGGCTGCATCCCCCTGCCCCTCCACAGCGAAAATCGATTCCCCACTCAACCGGGGAAATCATTTGTGCAAAATGCAAGTTTTTTAGAATTCCCCCTCCCCCTCCTCCGTCCCCATTTTTAATTAATATTTATTAAATATTTATTTTTATTGGGTATTTTGGGATTGATTCAGTGGATCCTTTGTCCAAGTGGAGTATGCAAAGTTCACACTTGGCACTGGGTTCATGGGTTCAATTCCATCACTGGCCCATTATTTTTTATTTAAATTTGCATTTTTGTTTTTAAAATTGTATTTTTAAATATATTTTTAATTAAATTTTAATTAAAATATTAAAGATATTATCATAATTAATTAAAAGAATTTATCAGAGATAATAATTTAAATTAAAATTAAATCCTGTGAAAATAAAAATAACACTAAATTATCTCCTTTTTCCGTTATCCAAAATTAAATCCTATACAGGTTAAGGATATAAAATCGGGAGATTTCTGGATATAAATAAGTCCGCCATTTTTTATAGGATATAAATCAAGCCAGGCCTAAATAACATCCAATCCAGCCAAAAATAAATCCTATGAGCAAAAAAGCGGCCTAGATAAAATCCTATATTGAGAAAACGGCTTAAATGAGATCCAATCCAGCCGAAACCCCGGCTTAAATTAAATCCTATGAGGAAAAAAAGGCCTAAATTATCTCCTATCCTTTTCTCTAAAATTATATCCTATATCACAAATTTTGGATATAAAACCGGGACATTTCTGGATATGAATTATGCCGCCTTTTTCTGTAGGATGTAAATAAGGTCGAATGTCCGACTAATAAATTTTCCCAGCAAAAAATTATATCCTGGAAATGTCCCTAATTATATCCTTTTTTTGTCTCAAATGATATCCTACAGTGATATAGGATGTTAAATCAGCCAAAAGGTCTGAGTTTACATCCTATATCACCCTTTGGGGGGCCCCAGCAGAGTGCGACCAGGAACGACTACTAACTACTCATAACCCTTAAAAACTCCATAACTCCTTAATACATTACATAATCTGTATTAAGAGCAGCCCTGGTTTTGATTCCTTCTTCCTGTAAACAAATAAATTTTATATCACTTTTACAAAAATATAAACATATTCCATATTTTGTTAACTAAATATATTTAAAAAACATTAATACATTATTTATTTGCATTTTTATAGAAAAAAAGAAAAATTAATTGCACTTAAATAAAATTTTATTACTATTTATTGTTTAAAGGGCTGAGATAGAGAAAGAAAGAATGGGCTAGAATGAGATTTTCGCCAATTCGATTTTCGCCAATTCGCAGAAGGGAAAGGGCCCTCCCGTGGGAAAGTCTGAACCGCTCTTTACCATAATCCTTCAAAAGGGTATTTTGTCCAAAGGAATTGTCTACGACAGAATTGTGTACTGTATTATTTGGATGGGCATTTTGAATTTGGGGGATAAACATGGACCACTTAGCACCCCCCACTCTCACCACATAAGTTGAGTAATCCTCTTCCCCCACCCCGGATATTATCAGAGATTATGGCAACAGTGTGGTCCCGGCCGATCCTAATCCTCCCCTCTGGCTCTTGCCCTCCTCTCCTTAACTCCCTCACCCAACACTCGGGGATAAACAAAATGGCCNTCCATATTTTGTTAACTAAATATATTTAAAAAACATTAATACATTATTTATTTGCATTTTTATAGAAAAAAAGAAAAATTAATTGCACTTAAATAAAATTTTATTACTATTTATTGTTTAAAGGGCTGAGATAGAGAAAGAAAGAATGGGCTAGAATGAGATTTTCGCCAATTCGATTTTCGCCAATTCGCAGAAGGGAAAGGGCCCTCCCGTGGGAAAGTCTGAACCGCTCTTTACCATAATCCTTCAAAAGGGTATTTTGTCCAAAGGAATTGTCTACGACAGAATTGTGTACTGTATTATTTGGATGGGCATTTTGAATTTGGGGGATAAACATGGACCACTTAGCACCCCCCACTCTCACCACATAAGTTGAGTAATCCTCTTCCCCCACCCCGGATATTATCAGAGATTATGGCAACAGTGTGGTCCCGGCCGATCCTAATCCTCCCCTCTGGCTCTTGCCCTCCTCTCCTTAACTCCCTCACCCAACACTCGGGGATAAACAAAATGGCCACGGTGACGTTCCGGCCGATCCAAATCTCGGCCCTCTGGCCGTTTCCCTCCCCTCCCTTCTTTCCCTGGCACTGTGGAGTGGCCCATCCGGATCAACAACACTTCTGCTCTCGTCTTCCCGCCTATCGCCCTTGGCATCACCCTGCTCGCTGCTCTGTGCCTCGCTCTGATTGGTTCTCCCTGGCCCGCCCCCCTGTGGCACTCTCGACCTATCGCGGATGGACCTGGCCCCTCCCCCGGATGGCTGCATAAAAGGACCCTCGGACGCCTCTTCTGGATCCCTTCCTTGCTCTCACTTTTTTCGGACGATCTAACACTCACATTTCGCGCTCTCATTCCAGAAATAAAAGAATAAAAACAAAAAATAAAACAAAAAAAATCTCTTGCATTTTGTATTTCTTATTTTTCTGTTCCTCCCGTTGGTCAATTTGGCCCCCTTTCCTCGGTGGTCATCCACCCCCTTGTCTTCTATCCCTTTCCCTCTGATTTTCTCCCTCGCTCGGTCTTCTTGCCTCCTCCCTTTTTGGCCTATTCGGTCCCCTTCGCCCTTGTCGGTCTCCACCACTTGTGACGAATTTTACCCTTCCCTTCTGGTCCTATTTGGTCCCCCCTTTCCCTCACTGTCGGCCTACCCTTGTGTCGACAGTTTGATTAAGAGTCATCTGGTGCTCTTCCCTTTTGAGCTAACCGGGCTCCCCTATCCTCAGGCAAGTTAAGCCCGTCACTCCCCCCTTGAGTGCTCCACTGGTCTTCTTGTCCCCTAACTTGGAATTAAGCCTTTTTGGGAGTCCCATACCCAACCACCCCCTTTGAAAATGTCGGCGATAATCCGCCAACAATTTATCCCTCTCCTCACCACCCTTTCTGCAAATATTAACAGGGCCCAGGATAGTGAGGCTCTCCCCAATGAACCCGCCTCCTTGGCCCCAATTGCTGCGATCAGCGAATCTTTATCGCGCAATGTTCAACAGATTCAACCCCTCCTAAACAATTGGACCCTCCTCTTAGCAAGCCCAGACCGGGAAGTACGGGATGAGGAAAATCAGCTTTTTATGGATTTTACAGTTGAAGGGGCAACTCCCGGGGTACTCGTTGCGGCCGGAGTTGAAGCCCAAACGAGACTTGATCTTAAAATTGATGCAATAAGAGCTAGTAATGTCCCTCCGGTGGGTGATAATCCCCTTCCCCCCGTGATCCGACCCCAAATTCATCTCCCTCCTATTCAATTGTTGGATTTTAATGGTACGGACGGGGATTGGCCCTCCTTCTGGGCAGCCTTTCAGTACTCGATCCATGAGAATCCCGCCTTAAATGGGGCACAGAAACTTACCTATTTGGTAGGCCGTCTCACGGGACCTGCTCGGGCCCTTGTGGACGGGTTTGCCCTCACCGATACCAACTACCCCATTGTCATTGACTTATTGAAAAGTCGATTCGGAGACGATAACAAACGAGCTGATCGTCTCCGAAGTGAACTTTTTCACCTCCAAAAACCCACCAACCATTCCTCTTCCCTCCGGGCCTTCTCTGAGCAGGTGGATCGGATCTGTCGCCAGCTCGAAAGCCTGGGGACAAATTTGGATGACAATCCGTTCCTGACGGTTGCCATCAAAGAGAAACTTCCCGTCGATGTGAAGGCCCAGCTTTATGATAAGGAAATGGAGGAGGGGACCCCTTGGACTTCCCGACAATGGCGCGAAAGGCTCGGGCGAATTGTACGGCTAAAAGAAGCTATCCATGCCCCATGGGAAACCCAGGCCGGATCCCAACAGTCCCATACTCCCAAGGTCGCGTCGCCCCCTCGTTCCAGCGAACCGATTAGACGGGCTTTCCCAATAGTCCCCCAATCCCGAGCACAAGGGGAAAATCGGGATTCTTGTTCATTGTGCCTTCAAGATGGCCATAGACCGTCTCAGTGCCCGGTCTACCGTACACCAGAACAAAAGTTGACCCGCCTTCGCGAGCAGGGGCGGTGCTTATCCTGTGCCCGCAGTGACCACACCCAAGAGATGTGTTCCTCCCAAATTTCCTGTTTTCTTTGCAAAGGGAAACATCACGCCATGCTATGTGTGCAAACCATAGAGGGACCAACCCATGGGAGCAATTCCACTCCTCTGGGGACTCGCGCGCATGCAGAAGGGAACCAAGCCAAATTTACTTCTCAACAGACATCCGCTGGCCATTTTTCCCCTGGGGGTTCCTCCGAACTTACACATATTACTTCCGCCATCACCAATTCTCACGTTTCCTTCCAAATTAACGATTCTCCTCACACATTTGACAATCCCCCAAAAGCCTATTTGATGATTAAGGAAATCCCCATTTTTAACAATAAAGGGTCCACCCCACTTACAGTTCCTGTCTTTTTTGATGCCGGGTCAATGCCCTCCTTCATTACGTCGGACTTAGTTTCCCAAATTAGCCCAAAGTGGGTAGGAGGCGAAAATATGACTGTAGGTGGTTTTATGGGAAATGTACAACAGACTAACCCATCCAGTTTCCATTCCCCTCGGTTCTTGGTGAGATTGCGCCGAAAAGATGGAAGTTGGGAAAGTGTGGAACTGAACCAAGTCCCCCCAGTGGAATTTTTGAAAGAAGTATTCTGGAACCCACCGGAATCCGGCCAAATTGGGGTTACTGTGAAGGAACCAAAGATCCTACTTGGGATAAAGGACTTTTGGAAATTCTATTTGGGGAAAAAGGAAATATTCCCTGGGTTATTCCGGGTGGACACCATATTCGGGCCTATTTTTGGTGGTGAACTAGGGGGGAATTTCCACATCACACACCATGAATTCTGTTCCCCGGTGATCTGCAGCGTTGTAAGCCGGAACCCACGGCCAGAAGAGCTTGTCAAAAAGCTCTGGGATTTGGAGTCCATTGGAATTCGGGACCCTCTAGATCCTAATGATGATGACTTGGCCATGTCCCTATTTAAGGAAACTGTGAAATTTAAGGAGGGGAGATACGAGGTGGCATGGCCATGGAGGCCAAATGGGAGGGATCGATTACCTACCAACTTTTCACTCGCCTACTCTCGCCTGATTTCCCTCTCCCACAAACTAAGGGCTAATCCAGATTTTTTCGAAAAATACCATTCTACCATCCTGGACCAACTATCTCGGGGTATAATCGAACCAGCAATAAGAAAAGGGGGCCAAGAACACTTTATCCCACATCACGCAGTAGTTACCACCAAAAAGCTTAGAGTGGTCTACGATGCTTCCGCGTGCGAAAAAGGGAAGGCTTCGTTGAATGAATTGCTTCTCCCTGGGCCTAACTTGGTTCCGGAATTGGCCGGGGTCTTACTTCGTTTTCGGGCCTCCATCCTCCCGGTCCTCTGCGACGTTGAAAAGGCCTTCTTAGCGATTGGCCTACGGGAGGAGGATAGGGAGGTGGCCAAATTCCTGTGGGTCAAGGACCCAAAATTGCCCATTTCCCCCGACAATCTTGCAATTTTTCGCTTCAAAAGGGTCGCCTTCGGGGTCAATTCGTCCCCCTTTCTGCTGGCCTCTGTGCTCCGGCATCATCTACAGGCTATGGGCCATCCACGAATGGCTCGTAATTTTTACGTCGATAACCTCCTCATTTCCAGCGAGTCCGCCTCCGAAGCCGTGTCCTCAGTCCGGATGGCCCGAGAGACGATGGAAAATGCCGGAATGCGTCTGCGTGAATTTGTTTCCGCTGATCCCTCGGCACTGTTTGGTCTCCCCGCTGATGATGTACTGGTTGGTGATGTTCAGAAAGTCCTCGGGATTTCGTGGGATGTGAGGACAGATAAACTGCAGTTCGAATTACCCAATCCCCGGGATTTCCCTCCAACTAGAAGGGGGATTTTGGGGGCCATTGCCACCTTGTTCGACCCCCTGGGACTCTGTTCCCCCTGCCTCGTCAAGGCTAAAATTTTCTTTCAATCTTTGTGGGATACAAAACAGGGGTGGGACGAACAAATCGGACCTCAGCTGAAGGAAGAATGGGAGGCCATAATAACGGATTGGGACTGTCCCCCGATAGTTTTCCCCCGGCAAACCCCCAGTGCCAAGGCCACTATCCAACTGCATATTTTTTCGGATGCGGGGCCAAACTCCTTTGCCACCGCTGCTTATTTGCGCATGGAACGGGAAGGAAAATGGTCCACCTCCCTGATTTTTGCCAAATCCCGTCTACGGCCAAAAAAGCTAAAGAATGATGGGATGACAATTCCTCGGTTGGAACTGTTGGGCCTAACAATTGCAATTCGGGCTAAAAACTTTGTTCTCAGCAATTTGGATCATCCGGTCGAAAAGGTGTTCTTCTGGGTGGATTCCCAAATCGTTCTATCCTGGCTAGCCAAAGATACCCAACAGCCTATTTTCATCGCTAATCGCCTCTCAGAGATCCGGGGAGAAAAGGGGGCTATTTTTAAATATGTACGGTCAGCCGACAATCCCGCCGATCTAGGGACCCGAGGAGTCTCCCCCGCCGAATTGAGTAAGGCTAAAATTTGGTTTTACGGGCCGGATTGGCTTAGTCTCCCCGAGGAAGAATGGCCGAATGACTTCCGGGAAATTTCTCTACCTCCAAATGAGAGTAATCACGAAGAAGGACAAGGGGACCTTGGGATAGTAGCCCCCGTAACCCAAACTAATACATTTTCCTTATTGGATCCAAATCGGTTTAGCAACTGGTCATCTTTCCTACTTACCACAACCTTCGTACTACATTTTCTTGCAAAAACAGTGGGGAAGGGTGAAAAGACCACGGAAAAATTTCCTTATCTCGCTCTCATGAGGGAGATGGAACCATTATCCCTTCCGGAACAAAAGGTGGCCAGGACCTGGATCCTTAAAAGGGAACAAACTAATGTTGTTCCCGAAAAAGGGACATTCACGGGTAAGGATGGGTTGATCCGTCTCCGTACCCGACTCGCCTTTGCTGATCGAGCAGAGGATTTCAAATTCCCCATTGTACTTCCCCGGGAATCCCAAGTTACTAAGCTCCTAATTTTATCCGCCCACCGATCCTCGGCACACGCTGGAGTTGACCACACCCTTTCCAAGTTCCTGGGCGAATTCTGGTCTCCCCGGGCCCGTCGGCTAGTAAAAAAGATATTGCGTGACTGTCCCATTTGTAAAAAGGACCGGGCCATTAAATTTGCTTTACCTCCTATGCCCCCTTTCCCATCTCCTAGGGTAAATCCCAGCCCCCCTTTTAGTTTTATTGGCTTGGATTACCTAGGTCCCACTACCTTTAAATCCCGGGAGGGTCCCCTGAAAGCATGGATATTGCTTTTTACCTGTCTGGGATGCCGAGCAGTCCATTTGGAAACGGTCAATTCCCTCAGCACCACTGACTTCCTAGCCGCCTTCCGTCGTTTTGTCGCTCGCCGGGGCACCCCAAAACGGGTTTGGTCTGACAATGGGACCCAATTAGTCCTAGGTCGGCAACTCCTAATGGCCTATTATGAATTACCCATCGAATGGAAGCTAATACCCCCACATAGTCCATGGGCCGGAGGGGTCTATGAGAGGTTAGTCGGGTTGGTTAAAACCGCTTTTCGTCGCTGTTTAGGACGTACAATTCCCACCTGGGACCATTTACAAACATGTGAGATAGAGGCGGTTTTAAACAATCGCCCAATCACCTTTGTATCCGATGAACCGGATGGCCATTACCACTCAGGCCCATCGACTTTCTGTCTCCCCTATCAAAGGTTGTCCTAGTGGAACCCGATGAACCGGACGCCCCCTTCCTACCTTCTTCCCGGGAAAAACTGGCACACTTATGGCATGTGACTAATGAGTCCCTTCGCCGCTTTTGGCAATTCTGGAACCGGGAATACCTATTAATTTTGAGAGGGCGGACCCAAGACACACACCGAGGACCCAGAATCTTTGTGCCCGGACCACCCAAATTGGGAGACATTGTTTTGGTGGAGCAAGAGGAAATTCCCCGGAATCTTTGGCCACTTGGGAAGATTCTCACTCTTATTCCCCCGGGAAAGCCCAGAAGTGCTATCATTTTGATGGGAAACGGGAGAAAATTGGAGAGATCGATCAACCAGTTGGCCCCACTCGAATGCACCGCCCGATGGGAAGAATTCCCGCCTCAATTAGAGGCCGAAGAAGGGGATACAACGGAAGAACAGGTCCCGGTCCCGGAACCCATGCCCCGCCACCGGTCCCAGAACCCATCGCCTCCCCGTCGAGATTCAGGGGAAGATGATCATTCTAAACCAAAATGGAGGTGGGCACCCTATCACCCCCCTTAAAAGTCCGACCAACAAAGGGGCTGAAAAGGCGAGCCCAGGGGCAACCACGGACATTGCCCCAGGGGATGAGAGACCGAACAGAGGGAAGATCAAATGGGCAACTCGTCCCCCAGTTTCCTCCGTTCTTTTGGCTGTCCTTCTCGTCGGTACAGCCATGGGCACCCCATCCCCCCCTCACATGTAATGAAAAGGGGATTTGGGTATTCCTCAATCCAAAGGCCGAAAATGCTCTTGTCTGTTGTGAGGGGATTTGTAGCAGTCGGTCCCATTCCACCCCCTATTTACTCCCACTGCCCCCGGATTTACTAGCAAGTGGCTTCGAATGCCACCTTTCATACTCACTTTTCGGGGAGAAACTCTCCTCTCGAATAGACTGTGAGCCGATGGTGGGATGTGACTTGATAGAATGTTACTTTTGCTGGGAAAGGATCTTAAACCCTCACTGTTCGCCCATCCTGATCGCCTTTGTGGTGGGTTCTTTCGCCGGTGCCGCCGGCATCACTATTTGCTTGGGAGTGTTTATCGGTCGGGCCTTATGGCGGAGGGGATTAAGGGTCCATTGGAGTGGGAGATGCCCCGATCTCTGTTTGAATTGCTTTCGCCAAAGGGCGGAAGCGGCCGTGAGGTGGCGGAGGGGTAGAGTACCAAATGAAGAAGAGGAATCTGGCGAGGACGAAATAGTCCGCTCCTCCCAATTAGAGGGGGGAGACACCATCGCTGGCACTAGTGGATTGAGGAGAAGAGCTGAAGGCGAGGAAGGACATCCATCCCGCACCCAGTCTCAGTCCCCAATCAGGCGAGAGCAATCCCCCAATCCCCGTCCCCTTACTCGCCTCGGTCAAGCACTCACACCACTCCTCCCCGTTCTTTCCCTCATATTCCTCCTATTTCTCCTCCCCCTCCCTTCGCATGCGGATATGGAAACTGTGTACATTTCCGCCGATACAGAAGAATGTGAGGTCGATCATGGGAGTACCCGGTGTTGGTTCGACCGTGTCACATCATTAACCCTGTTACCCGCTGGCCAAGGGTGGAATTAGGGTTCAGCACCCCATGGGTTTGCTCGTCCCCATGGGTGTCCCCATGGGTTTGCTCGCATTCACTCCAAGGGAACTGGATGTAGAGTGCGTAAAGGAAACTAAGGTATGGACCAGGTCCTATCGGCCTAGTTTTTCATCGATAATCCGTTGCCCTGGGGCGGGATCTTGCTCGGCGCCTTTTTGTGCTGAAGTTACGCCCAGTCAATCTATACCCGAGCTCACCGAAACTTATCCAGGAATAAATTTTTGTGCCGAGGTATCTGGGTTTGTCCGACATGGTTGCCTATCCCCCAATTATGCTTGCCTGTTTTACCGGATTTCGGCCCAACCCGTTTCCCCTTACATCTATGAGATATTTGGGTGTCCCACATGGCAATTCAGACTTAAATTAGGGGTAAACTTAGAACTTAAGGACTATTTTAAAACTAAGGAGTTTATTCTATTCCCCGGGGTGCCCCTTCATTGGCCGGCTATGAATCTTACGATCACCTTTTTTNGTATCTGGGTTTGTCCGACATGGTTGCCTATCCCCCAATTATGCTTGCCTGTTTTACCGGATTTCGGCCCAACCCGTTTCCCCTTACATCTATGAGATATTTGGGTGTCCCACATGGCAATTCAGACTTAAATTAGGGGTAAACTTAGAACTTAAGGACTATTTTAAAACTAAGGAGTTTATTCTATTCCCCGGGGTGCCCCTTCATTGGCCGGCTATGAATCTTACGATCACCTTTTTTTCCGGGTGGCATCCCTCCTCTACCAATTTTGGGGGAAAATTTTATTGCTAATGGCACCCATGCGGCCCTTGTCCCTTGGTACCCCACCCATCTTGCATGCGACTCGCCTGAAGCAGCCCAGAAATTAAATTGTACCTTGTCCCGGGACATGTGCCAACCCTGCCAAGTTCTACATGAGAAGGGGGTGGTCAAGTGCTATTGCAAACCTAACAACCTGGAAAAAATTATGATGGACCCACTCCGTCGTTTACCCAATTCGATGGGACAATTCCAGCTCAATTATGACTGGGAAAGAAAGAGTAGGGTGTGGGTCTCTTACCCCTTTTCCCCGGTCAACTTAATAGTTAAAATGACCAATACCAACTTGGTACTCCAGCACTCCCCTACAAAATGTTCAATCTCCCCGGGGTTACTCTTGGGCTGTCACTCCTGCAGGACCGGGGGCCGACTTAATTATACTTGCACCTCCTCAGATGGGGAAAATTTTGCCACGATTAATTGCACCGATGGCACATTTTGGGTGGCAAGGTGCACTTCAAAGGGTCATTACAGTACCATGGTACTATCCTGGTCCCAAGCGGTGGTTGCTACGACCTGTACCGTTGATTGTATGGGGGGTCAAACAACCTTCAAACTGGAGGGGACATTGATGTTTCTTCCAATAAGAGATGGGGACTTCTCACTAATCAGTTCGTGGAATGGGACAAAAGGGAATGTTACCGGCGGAATAACCTTCCCCGTACTAAAATTCGCGTTGTTCCAATCCATCGGGTCTTTGCCGCAGGCAATAGTTGCCGTCATAGCGTTCCTAGGATGGGTCATTTTATTCCTAGCATTAGTCCGTTATATCCCGGCCAGTTGGGTAGCGGCGTGCATTTGCCCCGAATCTGCCGCGGTAAATGCTGCCGCTGGTGCCCTCCAAGCCAGTTCAAATCCCAAACCCATTACCTCCCGATCTAGGACAATGTAGCTTCTATCCCTCCCCACCCTTCTTCCCCTTGTATATTTGCCTTATTTTCACGTAAAATTTTATTCAGGAATCTCATTAACCCTCATTATACCCTATTCTTCACTTATCATCATCCACATCATGTACACCACTGGACAACCAATGGCCACTCAGCAGTATGGCGACGGGCAACCGCAACAAAACGGACTTCCATCAACCCAGTGGGCCGTTCCATCAATTTAACGGACCCCTTCCGATCGCTAACGTCCAGGTCGTACCATTCCCGGGCCAAAACCAACCCTTCCCGGGACACCTTCAGGGAGGGCCGTTTATGGGACCGGTTCCTTCCCCTAATTTCCTGCAGGGAGTAGCGGTTGGACCTAACAACCAAGGACAGATGGGCGGTCAGGCCATCCTTTGCCCTAAGGGAGGGCAGTATATGCAAGGGCAGAATGGTGTCCAACAACCGTTTAGGCAAGATGGAGGACATGCCCCCGGGCAAGGTAGAGGATACCCCCATGGGTCAACGGGGGGACAGCTTGGAGGGCAGGTTCCCTCCCCACCACAGCAACCGGGTGGTCCCCAACCGCTGAACACGGTTGCCCTTCCGCCAAGTACCTTGCAGATCCACCCGGCTGATCGACGCATCCTGCACGCGATGAACCGGACCGTGACCGAGTTGCTGAACGTCACGCAAAGTCATCGCAAGCTCATGGAAAAGCTGGTTGCCATTACTACCGCCAATAAGATTGGGGAACATGTGGTTGGTGGTGGGAAAGTGCGCCGCGAGCGTCCCCACCGTAATCAGCGCCGGGGCCCCGGAATCAATGGGAATGGCGCGGGAGGAGCGCAGGGGGGATCCGGGGCTAATGGGCGTCCCGTAGGACAGGCAAAGATCGGCCATGTGCCACCGATCGGCTTGGTAGCGGCACCTGTCCTCTCATCGGCACCGTCCAGTTCAGCCGAAGTTCCGCCGCCGGCAACTTCCGCTTCGGGAGGAGCTCCACCTCTGGCGGCCGAGGCAGAGATCGGAGATAAGGACGGGGAAACGGAAGCTGGCGAACCCTAAATGGCCCCCTCCCCTCCCCCGGGACCTTCTGTCTACGACAGAATTGTGTACTGTATTATTTGGATGGGCATTTTGAATTTGGGGGATAAACATGGACCACTTAGCACCCCCCACTCTCACCACATAAGTTGAGTAATCCTCTTCCCCCACCCCGGATATTATCAGAGATTATGGCAACAGTGTGGTCCCGGCCGATCCTAATCCTCCCCTCTGGCTCTTGCCCTCCTCTCCTTAACTCCCTCACCCAACACTCGGGGATAAACAAAATGGCCACGGTGACGTTCCGGCCGATCCAAATCTCGGCCCTCTGGCCGTTTCCCTCCCCTCCCTTCTTTCCCTGGCACTGTGGAGTGGCCCATCCGGATCAACAACACTTCTGCTCTCGTCTTCCCGCCTATCGCCCTTGGCATCACCCTGCTCGCTGCTCTGTGCCTCGCTCTGATTGGTTCTCCCTGGCCCGCCCCCCTGTGGCACTCTCGACCTATCGCGGATGGACCTGGCACCTCCCCCGGATGGCTGCATAAAAGGACCCTCGGACGCCTCTTCTGGATCCCTTCCTTGCTCTCACTTTTTTCGGACGATCTAACACTCACATTTCGCGCTCTCATTCCAGAAATAAAAGAATAAAAACAAAAAATAAAACAAAAAAAATCTCTTGCATTTTGTATTTCTTATTTTTCTGTTCCTCCCGTTGGTCAATTTGGCCCCCTTTCCTCGGTGGTCATCCACCCCCTTGTCTTCTATCCCTTTCCCTCTGATTTTCTCCCTCGCTCGGTCTTCTTGCCTCCTCCCTTTTTGGCCTATTCGGTCCCCTTCGCCCTTGTCGGTCTCCACCACTTGTGACGAATTTTACCCTTCCCTTCTGGTCCTATTTGGTCCCCCCTTTCCCTCACTGTCGGCCTACCCTTGTGTCGACAG
>LDKF01000105.1:49000-89739 GCA_001026735.1 Rotylenchulus reniformis | reverse complement strand
AAAAAAACAGAAAAGGCCTGTAAAAATTTCTGAAAAAACCAGTAAAGGCATGTAAAAATTACGGAAAAACAGAAAAGGCCTGTAATAATTTCTGAAAAACCTGAAAGTGGATTGTGAAAATTCCAGAAAGGCCGGTAAAAATTTATACTTACATTAGCGCATTTTGTAGGTCTAATTATACTGTATTTAGTCTTTAATATATATTTCCCCAGTTATTCGCGGAATAATAAAAATTATAAAACAAATTGTTTCTATTTTTTATAACTACTACAACCGTTACAAACGCAACTGTCCACCGAGGATGGGCGAATGCGAGAAGATGGCACGCCTGCACAACGGAGGCCCCAGCTGCAGAACCAGGTCAACCAATGGCTACCATCGATGCATTAGCTGAACTGATCAGTGTGATCAATCCATAACAATCGAAAGGAAGAATAAAATCGCGTTGTGAGAACTATATTAGTTTATTAAACACATATTTTTTGTGAAGATTAGAGCAATTATGTACCTATATGTGATCAAACAGCTATTTTGTCAGTAACGATTCTACAACAACATTGCTAGACCCTTTTAACTCCCCTAGTCGGGATACCGTAAAGTGTTTTATTATTACAGGGTGGTTAAATATTGCAGGCTGGTGAATTAGAGATATTTGTGGAGTTTGGGTACACTTTTTACCCACATCCCACAACAAAATTTTTGGTTAATTTTCCCGAAAAATTATCTATTTTTGGTTAATTTATCCGAAAAATTATTTTTTCCAAAAATTATCTTTTGGGTAATTTTCCCGAAAAATTATTTAAAAAATTACTTCCCTAGGGTAATTCTGACGTTGAATCCAAATCTGACGTCCATTTTGATGTAATGCGTTATCTGACGTTACTTTTTCTAACTTGACGTCAAAATTTTTTTTGAAATTTTTTAAAAATTTAAAAAAAACGTCAGCATCAAAAACACATGGTTGATGGCATAAAATGTCAAAATGGACATTAGAACAGGAAGCTGTGTCAAAAAATACCATATGAAAAAATCACAAAAAATATTTTTTAACGTCAACGTCAAAAAGTGGTGTCAGATGACGCAGTACGTTAAAACGGACGTCGGATTTTGATTCAGCGTCAAAAATTATTCTAAGGGGAACCGTTTTTAAGCGATTTAAAATAAATTTCTAAAAATATTGCTTGGGGTGGTGGCGTGGTGGTAAAAAGTGTACCCAAACTCCTAAATACCGTGAATTATTTTTCAACTGTTTTCGTGCCAAAAAAATTTTCAAGACCACTTTTTTAAGTGCTGCCCTAAATTTCGGGCAACCAGCGAAAACCCAAATTTCCGCCAATCAGTATTCCACTTTACCCCAGTACTGCTTTTTTGGTATGGCTGAAAGTTGGTTTGCCGAATTATTTCACCATCTTTTGTCAGATTAGGTTGGATGAATTCGGGTTTTTGATTGGTTCAAAGCATGTTTTAGCCGAAATTTGGTTTTTTCTGAATGATGGAAATTTTATTGCCGAAATTTGGTTGGCCTAAATTTTGAGTTTATGTGTTGTAGTGACACTACAAACTTTGTAGGCTGTAATGATACCCAAACTTTGTATTAGAATGCTTTTAGATAGTTCAGTACATTTTCCAGATGAAACTTTGAAGTTCCAAAATCCAATTTGACATAAAATTTTTATTAAATTACTGAATAATAAAAATTAAATTTTCTATACATTAGCACATTTTTGCATTTTCCCACGGACGGTGATTTCATCGCAAATTCCATGGGCCGATCGGCAGATCGGCCCATTACCCACTGATCACTTTAGGACGAATGGACCTCGCTCCCATCCCCTGAGATTGGCGGATTGCTGTGGCTTTAGTGAATCATCGGCATTTTGGCCCCTTGGGAAAGGGACGGACGATGCTGGGTCGTTGAAAAAAATGCCAAATGCTATAGTCAAAAAATTATTAAAATTTTTGGAGAAAAAATCCGGGGCTACCCGGACTGGATAATTAATAGGGGTCTTAGGCCTTAGAGGGCCTTAGGCAGGGCTCTCAGACCACTTCTCGAAAAATATGGCAAACTCCGCTAAAAATATGGCATTTATATGGTAAAATTTTGCAAAATTATGGCATTTATAGCAACCATTTAAATATAAAAAAATTCTACAATAACATTCGCGTTCATATTATTCAAATGTTTTTTAATAAGGAATTCATTTTCTGTAAGGCACAGGGCGTTAGTAGCCGCTGGAGTCATTTTTCTTTGTATTTTTAAAGGTAGCAGGACACTTGCGGACGGACACTTGCGGACGGAAATTATTTAAAAAATAATTAAATTAAGAAAATTTTTAAATATAATTTAGTAAAAAAATTTTTATTAAAAAATAATTTTCGGAAAATTTTTAAATATAATTTTTTTAAATAATTTAAATTCGGAAAAAATTGCAAAAAATTTCACGCAATATCGCTTCAAGTCAAAAAATGTGTATATGGGGAAAGTTTTTGCTTGAAATTTGTGGGTCTGTATGTGGTCTGCATAGACCGGACAACGGGTTCTTCCTGGATCTAGATTTCTGGATTGATGTTGATTTGGACCTGGATTCTGGACCCAGGATTTTTGAAATCCAGAATTTTCAAAACCTCTGGACTATTGGATCCTTTATATCCTGGTTTGGATCCAGTTCAGGTTCGGGCTTTAGTTGTGTATGGAGAATAATGAACCAAACCAAAACACATTAATTATTTTGTTACATAAGGGTTTTCCACTGATAAAGCCAACCTTTTTGCAACTTTTTGTTTGTCAAATTTAATTTCTTAAAAATAAACAATTATTGAAATTTTTTGAAAAATTAAATTTTTAAATAATTTTAATTTTTTTATTTTTTCGTAATGTCCGTCCGCAAGTGTCAGGGTGCCTTTTTAAAATGAATTTATTTTCTTGAGGGGTGTTTGGCGCCGGGCCCCGATAGGGGTCGCCGGCGAACATTTTGAGAAAATTGGTCATTTTTTCGCTCGTTTTCTTAAAGAAATTTTAATTTTATGGGGGGGGGGAAGGCGCCGGCGGCCCCGAAAGGGGCCGCCGGCGAAAATTTTGAGAATTTTTGGCTCCTTTTCTTTAGAAAATTGGTCATTTTTTGGGGTGGCGGAAAATTGGAAGGGGACACCGCCCGCGCGCCCGTTTTAACTTCACTGTAATGAGAAGTCGGCGACCCCGATAGAGGCCGGCGGAGAAAATTTCCAATTTTGGCTTAATTTCTATAAGAATTTTTTTCAATTTTCAACTTTTTACTCTCAAAAGATCAAAATTCAAAAAATATGGCAAAAATAGTATGGCAATTTCAAAAATATGGCAAAAATATGGCAAATTCCAAAAAATATGGCATTTGCCATATTTTTAGGAGGGTAATCTGGGAGCCCTGGCCTTAGGCTGTGTTATTAATTGGTCAAAAATATGGTGAACTTATATTTATTGGATAAAATAATGAAAGATCTCAATTAGTTTTAGCAGTCGTAATACATTGTGATAGTAACCGTCCGCAAATGTCTGATCCACAACAAATTATGGTCCGCAAAAGAGGATAGCCGTTATCACGGCTTCGGTGTTCATTTCGAGATGAAACTTTGCATTCCGGAATTCTAGTTAGCATCAAATTTTTATAAAATAAAGATTATAATTTTAAAAATTGAAAATCTTCGCCGAAAGAATTATCAAACTTCTGGATTCTATTGATCTTCATCCATTTTATCACGCCCTACTCCCGGATCATGATCTCGTGGACATTATTTTGTTGAATTTTTCACATTTTCAAGTTCGTGCTTTTGTCTTTGTTGTATTTTCTATTGTTTGAATATTTTTCTGGACGATGCCTACATGGCAAATAAATCAAATCAAAAGCATTCTTAATTTTTGGATTTTCCATGGACGATGATTTCACGCAACATAGCTGTCTCCGACAAAAGCCCAACTCCACGCCGCTGTGTCCCTTTGGTCCCTCGTCCCTTCCTCCCTTTTTCCCCTAGCTTTTTGGTGTTTTTTTGGCGTTCACTTCTTCTTGCCCTGGGCCCTCCGCTCGTCGTTCGTTCTGCTCTGGGCCCTTCCTCTCGCGGTTCCGCTTGCTCTGGGCCCTCTTCCTATCGCTCGCTCTGGATGGCCCCTCGACAACGCCCTCCAACGAACTGATGCCTCAGGCCCCGCCCTCTACCCGGAAGGATGCCCTCGGACCCTTTTTTCTTCACTCCTGGCGAGACTCTTGCTTTTGCTTTCTGTACCTTTTGGCGATCTTTGCTTTTCGATCTTATTTTGATTTTGCATCACTGACTTTTCTGAATTTGTTTTATAAAAACCCAATTTTCCAATTCCCCCTTCTTTTTCTTCCAATTTCATTTTTTCCACTCCCTTTTTGGACCATTCCCTTTCCTTGTTTGACTTCCTCTTCCCCACCCTTTTCCGTCGGTCCATCATCCTTCCCCTCGTCAATTTGGAGAGTGACAGTTGAAGAAAGGGAATTGATTGGTCGTCTGTCCATCAAGGTGCCCCTAACCCCCTTGATCCGAACTCGTGTCCAACCCCTTTCCGCAGGTTGCCTTGTTCTAAAGGGATTTTGGTTTTCCGGCCCTTTTTTGGCTTTGATTCCCTTTTTCTCGTCGTTCGAAGAATTTCCTCTTCAATAGCATCGAGCAAATTGTACCATATCTTGCATCGATCAGCAGTTGGGAGAGGGACCAAATGGATCACGCTCGTACTCCTTGATCCAATTGGTGTGGGAAGATCGGAGTTCGCGGTTAGCTGAGGCTCTTATAAATCACATATGGGGCATAAATGTTTATCTACCTATCATGTTACCATATTTTCTCAATAAGTCCAACGGGGACTTATTTTTTGACTTCCTCCAGGAGAGGAGATCTTATTAGTTATATACATAGAGAGGGAATTTATTGTAGGGAGGATGACTTGCTGTATTTTTAGACCCTAATTAGAGGGTGATGATTATTTAAAAAAGTGGACTTGCTAAAGCAAATACGATAGATCATTATTGTACCATGGATGAGTCCATTTTCGAACTGAAAGTCTGAAGCTCAACTTTTCTAATTGATATCATATTTTTATAAAATATAAATTAAAATTCCAATTACATTCCAAAATTTTGGTTTTCCCACGGATGATGATTTCATCACAAATTTCCATAGGATTGGCAAATCGTACCATCTCTATTTGGAAACCAAATGGACCTGGCACCCATCCCCCTGATCCAATTGGTGTGGGAAAATCGGATTTCGACGGATAGCTCCAGTGAATCATCGGTATTTTGGCCCCATGGGAAAGGGACGGACCATCCCAAGGCCTTTTTAAACAGTATATAAATAGGTTGTACTATTCTATGATACCATCAATTGTTCATTTTATTTTAATTGGTTCAGAAGGGGAGAAAATACGGACTCAGTCGATTGGGTCCCCGCGATTGCGTCTCTCATAATTGAGTCCCCATGATTGAGTCCTCGCGATTGAGTCCCTGTATAATTGAGTCCTCACAATTTAGTCCCCGTTGTTATAGGGTCGTTAGAGTCCCCATTCCCCAATTCTTCCGCATCTTTCCACTTCACCTCTTCACCAGGGGTGTCCGTAATTACAGATTACGGATTGCGGATTACGGAAATTACGGGGTTTTTTGAGTTACGGATTACGGTTTACGAGTTACGGATTTTTGCGAAAAATCCGTAAAAAATCCGTAATTTTAAGCACCCCTAAGATCGAGAAAGTTTGATTTTATTCATTTTTCATAGATTTCTTTGAACATTTTCATAAGAGTCTCCTTGTTGATTTTGTCTAATTTTCAAAATTTTCTCCGGCGGCCCCTCTAGGGGCCACCGACACTTCAATACCTATATCATTCTTATTTTTCTCGTTGACGGCGACCTCTCCCTTAAGCTCAATCCAGTAGCGTTCCCAGGGAGGATGAGGGTGAGGGAGACCGTCCCCTCCCACTATGACAGCAAAAATTAAAAATTTCATGGAGTCTATGAGAAAATATTGAAAATTTTAGTTAAGATAATGACCTAAAATCTCTTTTTTAAATCTCTTTTAAAAAATATCTCCAGCGGTATCGAGGCCGCCAGCATCTTTAAAAAAAAAATCCCAAAAAATTCAATTTACAACTAACTTTAAAACAATCTTCTCTGTGTTGGAGGGTGCCGCGGTCTCGATAGAGGCCGCCGAAGAAAATTTGAAAAATTTGGGCCCTATTAAGAAAAATGGTCAGTTTTTTGTTCCGGAAATTAAGGATGTCGGGACGGAGAAATTTTTAAAAATTTAGACGAAATCAACGAGGGCCCTTATGAAACTTTTAAGACTTAGTGTTTTTTTCGGGGAGGAGGGGAGTGGCTGCAGCCCCCTCAGTCCCCTGGAACCTGCCTTGATTATCTCTTATTTTTAAAATCAGAATGATTTCGATTCCTGGTACTCCAAAGAGTCCCAAGATCGGCTTACGTTTCTAGTAAAAATTCTAGGAAAAAAATATTGCTTTTCCATCACCACAATATTATTTTTTCAAAATGTTTGATTATTTTGATCATCAAATTAAAAAAATTTGTGGTTTTTTGTATAGAAATAAATTTTTTTTTAAAATTACAGATTACGGATTACGGATTGCGGATTACAGAAATTACGGGGTTTTTTGGGTTACGGATTACGGTTTACGAGTTACGGAAAATTTTTTCTTGTTACGTTTTACGGATTACGAATTACGGATGAAAAAAATCCGGTTACGGACAACCCTGCTCTTCACCCTTCCGCTCATCTCCGCAAGGAGGTGCTTCCCATTTTCGAGAAATCCCTATTTTTAGAACATGTATTGAAAAATTCAAGAATTTTCAAGCCATTGGAACATTAAAAAGCCCAAAAGGTAGAGGTCATTCCATATGTGCTGTTCGCTATATGTCAATGTACCTATTCAACATTTTATGGGGGTCAGCTCCATGGAACACAACTCACTAGAACCCAAAACTTCCCTATCCCAAAGAATTTTTTTTAAATTGCTAGGCCAAAACTACAAAAAGCAGAAAAGTAGAATTTTAAGGCTCCATGATTGGGCTTCCGGTTTTTCTAATTTCCTTGAATTTTTTTTGGGCTTTCGGTTTTCTAATTTCCTTGAATTTTTTTTTGGGCTTTCGGTTTTTCTAATTCCCTTGAATTTTTTTTAATTTTCGAAAAATGCAAAAAAACCTATTTTTTGAAAAATTCAAAATTTTCGAGGAAAATCGAAAAACCAAAATGCCAAAGGTGGAGCCTTAAATGTTTAAGCATGAATTATTTATTAGGTTTACGGGTTTCTACAAAACATAAAAAAAACTTTTTTTGGTGAAGGGAAGTTTTGGATTCTGGCTGGCTAGATTCTAAGGAGTTGTGGACCATTTTTGTGTTTTTTTCTAGCAAAAATGCTGCTCATTTCCCGACTCCTCCTTTACTTTCTCTTCCTACTGCTCCCCTACAATGCCTTGGCCACCGATACCACAACGACTACAACTCCGGAAGGTATGTATAATATGTATAATCGGTGCCTTAAAAGTTTTTGGATTCTTCCAACTTGCAGTTATTTTTTGAAGCGATTGTTTTCTGGGGCCTTCTCAGTCTTCTGTTTTTTTTAATTTTAAAACTGACATCTCTTATTTGGTTCATCACGGGACCCGATTTTCACACGTGATGAATGTCAAAAAATTATTTTTTTTTGCGAAAATCGATCTAAAAAGGACCTCGATATGAAATGACAAATAGCAAAAAAATAATATTAAATAATGATGAAAAATCAATGTTTTAGGGTGATCTTAGCTTTTTACTCGATGGATTCAGCATCAAAAAACTAACTAAATCTTCCATTAAAAACACCGTAGAACAAGTATTCAGCATTTTTTTAATATTTTACAACTTTCTATCAAAAGTTGGCGGGATCCAAGTGGCGGGGATCCAAGTGCATTATAAATATATTAAAAAAATATATAAAAAAATAATTTTTCAGCAGTGAATTGCTCGATTTATATCCATGATTATCGTTATGTTGGGATTGGTATTGGGCCGTATACTTTTGTTCCAGAGTATCCTTGTTTCGAGGGGGCTACACATTGTGTCCGCATCGACTGCGAGCGAAGTTTGCTTATTATTAACGATTGTTTACGGTGCCATGGCACTACCAAATATAAAATCTAAATGGACCGGTAGGCCAGTTTTTAGTGTGGCCGTTTCTGTGTGGAGACTAAAAAATTGATTATAACTCAGCTTAAGCGCAACCTAGAGAAACGAATTTGGCGTCAAAAAATAGGTCTGAATGTCTTTATAAACATACAAGGACAATGATTCGATTTGGCCAAGCTCTAAAAAAGTTATGGCCAAATTAAGCCACAGAATCGTGATTTGGGCCAAAGATATGGTCATAACTTTCTTTGCGTTTAGCCAA
This sequence comes from Rotylenchulus reniformis, assembly GCA_001026735.1. NCBI lineage: Eukaryota > Metazoa > Nematoda > Chromadorea > Rhabditida > Hoplolaimidae > Rotylenchulus > Rotylenchulus reniformis. The sequence continues at coordinate 81,310 of LDKF01000105.1, read as the reverse complement.
TCCGGATTGTCTCTTTTGCATTTTATTTAAGCCTATTTTTTGACACCAAACTCGCGCTGCCCTACGTTTCGTCCAACTATCGTTTTGTCCAACTGACGTTTCGTCCAAATGACGTTTCGTCCAGTCAGCCAAAATCTTACGTTTCGTCCAACCAGCCAAAAACCTACGTTTCGTCCAACTGATGTTTCGTCCAACAGGTTTCGTCCAACACGATTTTGGCATGATTTTCTTACTGAAATTTTTTCCTTTCTCGAATTTTTTGAAGTAAAAAAAGACAATAGAAAAAAAGGAAAACAATTGTTCTCCATCCTTTGCTTCCTCCGTCGCCCAAACATTAAACAAGCAAAAAATAATAATTAGAGTTCTTTAATAAAAAGAGTCACCATTTTCATCAAAAATAAAGATGGTAGTCTATAACCTTTAGCAAATTAATTTTTTGAATTGATTAAATTGGAATCTTGAAATGGATGTGATTATAGATTATACGTGTAAAATTTATTAAGAAGCCATTTTATTGATGTGATATGATAACCCGTGTGTCGATATATGAAAATCTGATAAATTTTGAGACGAAACGGAAATGTAGGTTGGACGAAACATCAGTTGGACGAAACGTAAGATTTTGGCTGACTGGACGAAACGTCAGCGCGCCCCAAATTCGTTTTTCTAGGTTGCATTTAAGTTGAGTTGTAAGCAATTTTCTAGTCTCCACACTGAAAAGGCCACACTGAAACGGCCTGTTTCGAAATGGACGGCTACCCAACGACTTTTGGGGGTTTTATTGTATCTCGATTCTAGCGCAATGTAGAAAAACAAATTTGTAATCGAAAAATAGAGCTATAAATTAGCTACAAAATAAGCCTAAGCCCATTCGAATTGGTGAACTTCAAAAAATTTTATAACCAAAATACATCTAGCATTGTTTTGACTATGTGTAGCATTTGGCATTTCTTTCAACGAACCAGCATCATCCATTCGTAGAACCATTTTTCTAAACCAAGCTAGACAAGTCTTCAGAACAATATTATTTTTTTTTTGAAATCCCTATTCCCCTAAACCCCTTGCACTAGAAATAATGGCCTTTTGACGAAATTTTTAGACTTTTTAATGAATATTTGAGGAAATTGTTTCTAAAAACTATGCCTGATTTTTTAACCTGAATGTGTTTGCCCTGAAAATGTTGAAATTTTCTTTAAAAGTAGATTTCCTTTTGTTTCTGAAAATTTGACTATTTTTTGTTTTCACAAAAATTATCCAAAATCCACTTTTAGATAATAATTTTACCCATGATTTTCGAGACTGTTTTCGAATTGACTCTTGGGACTCTTTTGAGCCAAAGCGGAAGGAAGACAAATATTGCGAAAGCGATGAGCAGGTGGTGCTTTCGTCTTTTAGATTATGCCAAAGGGAAATAAATGGTAAACCATGCAATCATCCGGACAACGACGGTAATCACACATTCAAATAAAAATAAAATTTTATGTAAACAAAAATGCACAATTTATAATTGGGCAGATTAGAGGGCGCCATGAAAACCCGACAGTGGGAAAATTCGACAATAAGATAAAATTTAAAAGGTTTAAAATTTTAATTCATCAAATGAAAAAAACTTAAAATGCGACATGATCCTGATTTTTAAGAAAAAATTCTAATCTTTTCAGAGGCATGGGGTTTTTGGATTTCCAAATAATTTTATATATCGCGAATTTTCCAAAATTTTCATAAAATAACTTAATATGAGTTAGATATTCATGGTTCTTCCACTTATGTATAAAATTTGAGTTTTTGGTATTTTCGGCTTTAAAGTTTTGGAATAATTATATTTAGAAGCTTATAGATTTTTCTGATGATTTTCTTTGATACTAAGCGGAATTTTCACGAATTTTTACCAAGTACACGTCAAAAATATTTGGAAAAATTTTTAGAGGAAGCACTCCTGGGTTTTCTTTGGTTATTTATTACGATATTACTCGTCCAGAAAAAAATTCAGCCTTTTTGTCAATTATTTCAAGAGTTATGCGATTTTTTGCTTAAAATCGCAGCCAAAATAGGTGCTTTCGGTGAAAAATTCCAAAATTTTGGATTTTCCAACGGATGATTATTTCATCGCAAATTTCCATAGGATAGGCAGATCGTGCCATCCCCACTGAACAGATGAACCTCGTTCCCATTCCCTGATCAAATTGGTGTGGGGAAATCGGATTTAGGATAGTTGTGGCTTGTGGCTTTAGTGAATCGTCGCCATTTTGGCCTCATGGGAAAGGGACCACCCAATCGTCCATCAATGCCTTTCTAAAACAGTATATAAATAGGTTGCAAAAAAGTATAAAAGTACACTCCTCGTCCAAAAAAGTACAAATTAAAAAAAAAGTACAATTGGAGACCCTGGTTTAAAATAAATTTGAACGTTGTTTCTGGCCACGAATATATGTTTTGGTTCTAACAGCCTCCCCCCCCCCCCCCCACCTGGGGCTTGTTTCAATTGTCATTTTGAACTTTGAAGATTATGTCTCAACCGCCTCAACCGCCGATGTCTCAACCGCCGATACCACTACCACTACCGTTGACCTCACAGCCACTACTACAAAGCCCAAACGTAAGTGTTAATCGATGTCATAATAGTTGTTTTGAATTCGCTTATTCCAATTTGCAGTTATAAATTTTTGAAGCAATTTTTTCCAGTTGGTGTTGGGTCGGATATACATACTTTAGCTCAGTACCCGTGAAAATTGCAAAGTCGTGCAAAATTTTATGCTCGATCTTTAACTATTTTTAATTTTTCGAAATTCGGCCAAAATTGGAAATTTTTCGTGAATATCGAACAATGGGTTTTTTATGAAATTTTTGAACTTTTGTTGCTGTACTATCCTTTTTATACTTTTGGCTTAGCAAGCATTAAAACTTTTTGGCCAGATTGGCCCCTAGCATCTATCTCCTCGTCTTTTTTTTAATTCCGCAATAAGTGATTTCGAACACCTATTGATGGCTTTTTTATCACATAAATTTGTTCAAACTTTTTTACACCCAATCATTTAGGAATTTAGGATTACCGAAAATTAATTTAAAAAAAAAGTTTTCTAAGGGGAGGACATAGAGAATCTGACATCTCTTATTTGGCGTATCACGTGACATGTGTTTCACACGAGATGAAGTCATGTCAAAAAAATTATTTTTTATGCGAAAATCGATGTAAAAAGGACCTCAATATGAAATGACAAATAGCAAAAAAATAATATTAAATAGTGATGAACAATCAATGATTTAGCGTGATCTTAGATTTTTACTCGATAATATGTCAATAATTATGTGAAATTCGAAATCAGCATCAAAAACTATCATCCGCTGGAAACACCCGTAAAAAATTTATCCTATCTTCATCATTTTTTACCAATAAATAATTATTCAAAAACTCAAAAAATAGATAATAAGTAAAAAAACATTCAAAAGTTGAAAGTCCACCACCAAAATAATAGGTATATATGTAAGATAATATTTTCCCTTTAAGGGCGTTAAAAAAGGTCCGATAAGACCTGTTGTACTCTGACTCCAAAATATGACCATATTCGTTTGTCTTTTAAGTGATCATTCCCTCCCCTTTTGGAATTGTTATTCCTCTTTTTGGCGCATTGACCCAATTATTGATTAGTTGACTCGATTTGTTTCCTCCATACATTTCCCTCATTCACTTTTTTCTCCGACGCTAAAAATATTAATTGTGTCCCTTCCCGAAATAAATATCTTAGTGAAGTGAAAAGTGTATTGTTCTTTGGGCTTTGATATTCCCGTCCAAGTTTTGCCATCCTATTTGGCGCTCACCGAGGGAAAACAGGTGTGTTTTAGCGGTGATCAGGGATTTTTAGGGGGGGGGTGGAAGATCGGAAGGTAAGTAAAAGCGGGCTGTTGTACTTGCCGGATTTCGACATTTTTCACTATCGTTCCGCTGTGCGATAGTTTTACATCTTCATCGACTTTTGTTGGATTTTTCTGTTGGTTAGGTCTGGAAACAGTTCTCTACCGACATAAATACCAGGCTGGTCAATTTCAACTTAGACTCTGAATTATCGTGCCGGGCTGGGCGGTAATTTCAACCTTTCCGTTTCTTTGCTTTCGATCCGTTCTGGACGTTAGCAAAAACTCTCCATTTTTCGTCAGCAAATAAGGTGCCGGGTTGGGCCTTATTTTGAATTTCTTCTTTCACCGATCAGTGCTAGTGACACCGGGTTGGTGCACTAGTCTTGCCTTGCATTTTTGGAATCGCCTACAATCTTCTGGTTCGAGACCTAGTCGACAATGCAGTTCACCAGGTCGCCTCCGTTGACTCGTCAGAGGGCCTTGAATTTGGGAGTTGTTGTTGATGATCAGCAGGGCAATTAGGTCCAGACAACATACAACCAGCAGCCACCCAACGACCTTCTCATGGGACTTGATGGTCCACCACTGTTTCAACAACCAGCAGACCCGATCTTCCCCATTCCAAATCTTAATATGGGGATCAATGATGTTGATGAAAGTGAATTGAGTCAGCCAAATTTAGTTCGTACAATGTCGGATAACAAGTGCGTCGTTTCTGAACGACGCTTCTGAACGTGAACCTGAACGCAGCAGCACCGCAGAACCAGGACGAGCATGTGGATCCGTGCACAGCGAAGATGGTATGATGGATGAGAGGGATGGGAGTCGAGTGAATAGTCAGCATGGGTTCGCTCCGCTAACTTCCACCCCGAATTATGATGTTGATCAGGAGTTGTGCCAGAAATATTGGGTCATCTTGGGGGTGCGCGACATTTGGCAGTGAATCAGCGACTAGAAGGGCAGATAGGTCAGCAGCGAGTCGGAAATCCCGCATTATCTCAGCAGCGTAGGGCTCATCCACAAGTCCATTATGTCAGTATTGGCCAACAGGTTGCTAGGGCCCAACTGCCTCAGATTCTGCGGTAACCGCATGTACCCATGCATCCTAATCAGGGATTTGCTGCGGCGCAGTACCATTCCGCGAAAATTTCGCATACACCCGGCCAATTCCTCCAATTATCCCACAACTGCAACCTTTAATATACTAGCAAGCTTTAATATGATGCCCGGCCAAAAGTGACGCCAAATAAGTTTACGAAAGGCGATCGCGTGATGGTAGCGTTCCAAGGTCTGCATCGGCGTTCTGCACACAAAAAATTGCTGTGGTCCCACTTCGGTCCATATGTGATCTTGGATTTGAGCGAATCATCGGCATCCTTGGTCCCGATCGACAATCGGAAGGCAGATCCGATCGAAGTGCCATTAGAACGCCTAATAAGAGTTCCCCCGGGAGTAGAGGACATTGCGACATTGTCCAAAGGGAAAAATCCGTCAAGAATATGTTGAACGCGATGCGACTTTTTACGGCACTTCATTGGTAATTCGAATGTGGGATAGCGTATAAGGCCAGGGTTTGGCAATTGAGGACAATTATATCATCAGTAGGGGAGGAAGAATGGAGGAGAGAGAAAAATTGAAGGGAGAAAATGAAATGGAATTGCGGAAGAGATCGGAAATGATTGATGAAGTGATAAAGGGAATTTCAGGCATGGAGGTGGACACCAAAGCAACGCTGTACTGGTCAATGACGTGCGACGATAGCAAGTAGGGACACGAGTTGTGTGCTAAATTGGTGGTCGGCGATCTGGACCTTATGCTGGATGAGACGGCCTTTGGATCGACGGCAGTCCGAACGCCACTTCAAGCTCTGATGTCCGTCGTCTTGTTAAAACGCGGCACTGTTTCGCCTGTCTCGACGGCCCGAAGCATTGTGCAGATGATCTTTGAAGGAGAGCCGCAAATGAAGTTCGTGCTGTACTCCGGAGGAAGAGGCGATCGGGTGGAATCCGGAAGATTCCCGAATGAAAAAGACAAGATGAAGGCGCTGGAACGATGGGTCGAGAACTGCGACTTCGCTCGCCAGGCGCTCAAGGAGTCCGAACACAAACTGCCAGTGATGCCGTTGCCCAGCAGTCTGAGTGCCCTCCAGGAGTCCGAGAGAATTGGCTGGCAACAAACGTTGAAGGACAGCAGTTGGACGATTGAACGACTCCGAACGATGATCATTCATCGGGACGAAATGTTGGAACATCCGCGAATCGTCATTGGTGACAATAGCGGGCTGCTGCTGGCACAACACATAGACCGGACCTTGTGCATCGGTCCCGGAACTAGGACGATGACCGTTGCCGAAGTCATCAGAAAACTCCATGGGACAGTTCTGTCGACTCGCATCAAGGGAGCGCTTGTGCTCATTGGCCGCGACAGCTTAATTTCGGTTGAGACAACGGACGACATCGTCGAGCAGTTCCAGCAATTGGCCAATCTCTGCCGGCGCTTCGAGCATGTGACGTGGTTTTGGGCCTGTCCACCTTTCGTCTTCGACAAGTTCGAGCAGTTCGAGATTCCTTCTTTGTTTCCTTTTCCTACTACAATACAGAAAATCAAAAAACATTAGCTTGTTGTGTGTCTAAAATAGGTTCTGAAAGTTTCAAAAAATTTGCTTCATCCGAACATGGTCAAAAGATCCTCCGAACATTTATCGATGTTTTGATGTTCGGATTAGTGCTGCTCGAGACTCTCGGTCTCGAGTCGAGACTTTTCTCGGGTTTTTTGGGTCTCGGTCTCGAGTCTCGGTCTCGGGTTTTGAGTCTCGGAAAACGAGACTTTTTTACACTGGATAATTCTGGGATTTTTTTGTAAAAAAGATAATATGAAAGTTATCGCTCGCCGAAGTTTTTACACTGGATAATTCTGGGATTTTTTTGTAAAAAATATAATATGAAAGTTATCGCTCGCCGAAGGCAAGCCCAACAATAAAAAAATTTTGCATTTCGAAATCAAAAATCATATAGCACTCACCTCTTGAACAGTGCTGCCTTTTATTTTTTGCCTTATTTTAACCTAAAACTCTATTTTTAGCCCTAATTTTGAAATTTGGTTTGNCCCCCCCCCCCCCCCCCGTTAACAGGAAAGTACCCAAATTTTCATAAGCTTTTGTTGTGTTCCTTGTCCGATGGAGGAACTAACAAATAGAAATTCCAAGAATGAATATGAATGAATGAGGGTGATGGGATTGGAAAAAAGGGAAAAAAACATTTGGATAAAATGTCCAATGGCATTTCGCCAATCACCATCCTATCATTTAATCGTCTTTGGGCGATCCAACAGCTTTGAATTTTTCAAAAAAATTTCATAGGCCCCTGGCTGTTCAGAAAATTTCAGGCCTCGGTTTTTCAAAAAATTTTATAGGCCTCAGGCTATTCAGAAAATTTCAGGCCTCGGGTATTTCAGAAATTTTCATAGGCCTCAGGCTGTTCAGAAAATTTCAGGCCTCGGGTTTTTCATAAAATTTTCATAGGTCTCAGGTTGTTCAGAAAATTTCGCATCGAAAATTTTCTTATTGCAAATTTTTTAGACATGGACTCAAACGACCCAATAACAATGGGGACTCAAACGTGGGAACTCAAACGACCGAGTCCGATTTTGTTTTATTTGCTTTCTCTGCTCACATGAAAACATAGAGACATGTTATTGCTTGGCCGCTAGAGCCAGATCAATTTGCTTTTTTTCGGTCGAGCGAGAACTTTGAAACGAAAAGTACAGTTTGGGTTATAATTCGGTTAAAACCAAACCTAGAGAAACGAGTTTGGTGTCAAAAGATAGCTCAATAAATTAGCTACAAAATGAGCCTAAGCCCATCCGAATTGGCCCAGTGTAAAATAAGTTACGGCCAAAATGATCACTCGTATCGGCCAATTTATAAAAAGTGCCTACACGGATGGACATAACTTTTTTGGACATAACTTTTTGGATATAACTTTTTTTACACTCGGCCAATTCGGATGGGCTTAGGCTCATTTTGTAGCTAATTTATTGAGATATCTTTTCACACCAAACTCGTTTCGTTTGGTTTAAACCATTTATAACCCAAACTACTTTTCGATTCAAAGTTCACGCTCGACCGAAAACTTTTTGCAAATTGATCTGGCTCTGGCGGAACAATAAAATAGCATTGAATTTTTCTACTTTCATTTTCTGTTCCCTTCTCTCGTTCAACTTTTTTTGTACATCATCTTTGAGTCATTTCGCCTCGATATCGAGAAAGATAAGCTTTAATGCAAAAAAAAGGAAGAAAAATTTCCCTTTTAGCAAAAAATAATAATAAGTGAAAATATTCAATGAATAAATCACAGTAAATGGACATCGATGAAAAATCAATGATTTAGCGTGATCTTAGATTTTTATTCGATGATATGTCAACAGTATGTGAAATTCGGATAAGCATCAAAAACTAACCAGATCTTCCATTGGAAACCCCGTAAAAAAGTTTTAAGCATTTGTAAAAATTTACAACTTTTCGATCCAAAGATGGAGGGCATCCGATCTCTATTTTATCAATAAATAATTATTACATGAACTAAAAAATTGATGATATATAAGCAATAACAACACTCGAAAATTGAAAGCCCCACCACCAAAATAAATATATAAGATTATATTTTACATAATAGTAAAAAATATAAAATATTTATTTATAAAAAATAATTTTTCAGTAATTTGCTCAGTTCAACTCGCTGCTCATCAAAAGATTAACAATGATCCTTGTTACAGCGGGGCTACACATTGTTTCAGCATTGGCTGCGAGAAAAGTTTGCTTATTTTATTATTAAAAATTGATTTTAGGGCCAAGTCACTACCAAAAAACCTAAATGGACAAAGATTACAAAGGCGAACAGATTATAGTAAAAAACAAATTAGAATCAAATAAAAATTAACTCTAGTCAAATTTAGGTGTCCTCTAGCCGGTGCTAGCGCGTTTCGTAAAACGTGCCGTTTATTCGCGTTTTGTAAAACATGCCGTTAATTTGAATTCCCGCCAAATTTTGGCGTTTCATATTATTATAAATTACTCTATTTCTTTTCTCATTATACATATTTTCGCGTTGTTCTCTGGCTTTTGTTTTTCTACAATCAACTTCAAAACATCGAATTTCCGAAACACCGCAAAGCGCAGTATGCAGAGTTCTAAACGCTGGCGATTTTTTTACTGACCTCTTGACAATAAAATCAAGTGGCGCGCCATACGACCCTAAAGACACTGCTTTTTTATTCCTTATTCAATTATCAGTGACTCAAGATCAGGAGTTCATCTTAATTGGCTTCTATACATAGCTCTCCGTTCACTGTGAGGTCCGTCATTCGGCAACCTATCCTCCATGGTCAATTCTACCGACCCAAATACCTCCCCCCCATTTGTAACTTCTTTGGCTTTAATAAATATCAATATTAAATGAAATTGAGTGTGTAACAAAAAAATGATTTGATGATTGACCACCGTCTATTTGTAAATTTAATGCCCTAAGGAGGGCAGTTTGGGGTAGATATAATATTAAGAAATGATGAAAAAGTATGATATGAATAAAGATGAAATCATTATTATTCATTAAAATGCATTTAAACATTTCTTCTCTCCTGCTGCATTCGTCCTTTTTCAAAGTTCGCAGCCTTCTCCACTTCGTTGATTGGTTCATCTAAAATATATTAATAAAATTAGGCTGTCGTGCGTTGTGTCCTATTCTTCTATTCATAGACAACAAGCAGATTAAATTTTCGGGGGAGGGGCGACCCATGTGGGGAGAGGGGTAGGCCGTTGACGACAAGCAACCAAAAACAAAATAGGCGGCCAAACAGGGCCTGAGAAAGTTTCGGGGTTTTAGGCCTTTAGAAAAAAATTTTTGCTTAGAAAAATCTTTTGATCAATTTTCCGATAGAGACTGCCCAATGGCGAGGCCAGGATTTTCCATGGGGAGTTGATTCATCCAAATCAAGAAAATTTTGGTTTTGTCTTTGTCCTTCCAAAGGAGAGGAGCTGATTAAGAAAATGGGGTGGGGACTGTACCGCTGTAGCCAGAGGGGCGTAACCATGGGGCAGAAAGGGGGAATNCCCCCCCCCCCCCCATGAGGGAAGAAAAAATCGAAAATTTGGTCAATTTTCTTAAGAAATAGATCCAAAATTCTCAAAAATTTCTCCGGCGGTCCCTATCGGGACCGCCGGCAACCCTAATAAAGTGAAATTCTTTATAAAAAGTTACCAAAAATGCGTTTGGACCCTCCTTCAGGAAGAAAAATTTGAATTTTCTGAAGACTGCGGAAGTGGCGTACTCACATCAGGAAAAAAATTATTCTGATGCATAGTAAAGTAATAGTAATATGTCTGAGTTTTTTGCCGCTTTTTTCCAAATGTTGTTTTAATTGCTAGTCCTTGTGGATATGAAACATTGATCGTCTTTCAGATAGATAGGGGAGCAACGAGTTGATTTTATTTGCATGTAATTCTTAGGGGTTGTTTTTTCGGATCAAGAAAAATTTTTGTGGTGGTATTAGATTGCCTAAAATTTTTTTTTCGGATTTTTATTATGATGGTTGCAAATCGGAATATATGAGAAAATATTCAGGAATTATTCAACATTCAACTCCTAATTCATTTTAAAATGGAAAATTTATTTTCAGAAAAAATTCCGCTAGGTATCAGATCAATAAATCATTATCATGCAAAATGCATCGGTGCGATGCAAGACTGCAAGCACCAGCAATTGTCGAATTTTCTGTCTTTTTATATATCTATTCAATAAGCCAAAATGGCGGGAATTCAAATTAACGGCATATTTTACGAAACGCGAATAAACGGCATGTTTTACGGAATGCTTCAACCCCCTCTAGCCTTTTAGAGAGCTACGGTGCTACACACATGGCCATGAAAAATGTTCCACCATTTTTTTTAAACTATAGTTTGAAGCGAAATGTCTGAACATCGTTCCTTTTTTCTCTACTGTTCTCTCCTTTTTGCGTGTTCTTTTCTCCATTTTCTTCCTCTTTTTTGTTTATGTGCATTGCGCGAGGCAGTGGCGCAAAAGACCGGCAACCAAAAGATCGACACTCAGAAGATTGAACCAAAACTTTTTTTTGAAGTTTGGATGCCCAATACTATAAAAAGATATGCAGAATTTAATGCTCCATCTTTTAGCATTTTTGGTTTTTCGGGTTTTCCTGAAAATTTTTGAATTTTTCGAAAAATATAAAAAATTAATGTTTTCATAAAAATTTCAAAAAATTTTAGGGAAAGTTGAAAAATCAAAAATGCTAAAAGAGAGAACACACAATTCTGAATCTATTTACTTTTTATTGTTTTGGGCCTGTAAGCTTCAAAAAAAAATTTTGGTTCAATCTTCTGAGTGTCGGTTTTTTGGGTGCCGGTCTTTTGCGCCACTGCCTCGCACAATGCACATGAACAAAAAAGAGAAAGAAAATGGAGAAGAGAACACGCAAAAAGGATAGAACAGTAGAGAAAAAAGAAACGATGTTCAGACATTTCGCTTCAAACTATAGTTTAAAAAAACGGTGGAACATTTTTCATGTCCACAAATGTATGTTGTTTGGGCGAAAAGTGCAAGAATGGGCCTTTTTGGTCACAAAGTGGAAAAATGGAAATCATTCATGTTAATGCTAAATAATGTCTAAAAATTTATTAAAACAAAAATGTCTATAAGTAAAAAGTTGTCTAAATAAAAATGAAAAAATAATAAAAAATAATAATTAAAAATGTCCTTAGGTATGTCACTAGTCCTATTTAAGAGTCCAATGAATTTTTTTCGGGCTCTCACAATTGCTCACCAAATTCATCATCTAACTAATCAGCTAATAACCTTTTAAATTTATTAAGAATCAAATTTATGCTATGGCCTTGATATCAAACGATCAAATTTTCAAAGAGTTAGGATTTAATTTTAAATCAAGTTTATTTAAATTGGCTAACGGGCTAAAAAATTATAGCAAAACAATTTTCTTAACCAATTTTTCAATTGTGCCTAAATTTATAAATTAGATTAGGTAGTTTGATTAAAAATTGAATTTAAATAGTCTCTTACAGCTTTATCGATTGATATCAAGGATTTAAACATAAAAATTTTTTCAAAAAATTAAACGATGCTTAGTTAGGTAAAAAGGTAGTTAGAGCACCGAAAAAATTCATTAGACTCTTAAATAGGACCAGTGACATATGTACCTAAGGACATTTTTAATTATTATTTAATTTTTTTTATTATTTTTCATTTTTATTTAGACAACTTTTTACTTTTAGACATTTTTGTTTTAATAAATTTTTAGACCATTATGTAACATTTACACGAATGATTTCCATTCTTGCACTTTTCGCACAAATGACATAGCACGGAGAGCTTCAACATTGTTGTTGTTCCCAAAAATTTTTGCCTTTAGTCTAGTTTATGGGTCCTAGGTCCCATGAACTTTTAGGCGCCCCTCAGCTTCCCTGGCTACACGGGTACATTACTGGACTGATGTGAGCTTAAGGGAGAGGTCGAAAATAAGACATGACAATGTATTAAAACAGAGGAAAATTTTGAAAATCAGACAAAATCAACAGGGAAATCTTTGAAAATATTCAAAGAAATCTATTAAAAAAAAATAAAAATTTTCAAAATTTCTCGATCTTAGGAGTGCTTAAAATTACTGATTTTTACGGATTTTTCACGAAATCCGTAATCGTAAACCAGAAACCGTACCCCAAAAAAACACCCCGTAATCTTCGTAATCCGCAATCCATAATTACATCCACCCCTACTGGTCTCGACTCTCGGGTCTCGGGAAAATTTAGGTTTCGGACACCACTCGTATTATATGAACCGGCAATCCACTGCTATAACCGGATTCTCCGGGTCTGAAATCCGTGATCAGCAGTGCTGTTCTGGCCAAAAAAATTTCCAAACTCCCGCTTTTAGATAACAATGTGTCCTTCATTTATCGATCTTGTTATCAAATGGGTTATTATGATTTCCGTCCAATCAGTCATAAAAACAAAGACCAATTTTGCGGAACAGAATATGACTCGATTGTGCTTTCTTCCTTGAAATTTTGCCAGGGCAAAATAGGCGGTCTACCTTGCAACCATCCGGACAACGACGACAGTAATCACATTTAAAAAAGAAAAATAAATTTTGTAAACAAAAATTCAACCAATTTAATCGGGCAGATTAGAACAGACATTAACGGGTACCTACATGCTGATGAGTCGTTTCAGCCAAAAGTGCTAAAATATAGAAATATAGATATTTTATTTAAAAAATCCTCCAAATTTTTTTTTGTAAAATTTCAATTTTTATTACATACATATTTTATGGCCATATTTGACAATTTTTATATCATATTTTTGTCATGGAATAAGCATTTGATGTCTAAATCATCATTGTTTAGAGCTAATTATTTTTTATTTTTCTTAGGTAAGTATGCTTAACGATGTATTCATTTTTTCACTTTTTATGAATGTCTTTTTTCATTTTTTTTCAAGAAAAGCCTTTTTCGATTTTTTTTAGAACAAATGCCATAGAACTTAAATATTTTTGAAAGTTTTGGTTTGAATTTTCATTTTGACACTTTTGGCTAAAACGCCCATTTTGGCACTTTTAGCTGAAATGACATAGCATCGGGCACAGTTATCGTTGGGACAGGTATAAAGGACAGTATTCCGTCGATCTGTGTACCCACTTACCGTATTCTCTTTAAGGTGAAGCGTGTCCGTGACTGGGTCAGGTCAAAAATTAGTAGGAAGGGTGACAAATTTCGCGAATTTTATCCTTTTCTTACGATTTTTTATCAATTTTTTCTTCCTCTTCCCTCTTCCGACCCATCAGAAAAAATTGAAAATTTTTGATTTCGGGAAGGGCTGTAGTTTCATCCCGCGATCCCGCCCCCTCCCCTCCTCTGCAACGACCGTCAATGAACCTCACAAGTCACTAAGGTTTTTGGCGCTACCTGAAAGACGCACCTTTTTGAAAATCCACCAAAAGGGTCCCCCCTTTTGACAAAAATCAAAAAAAAATTTTTTTGTTTTCCATTGCTTTTTGCTCTAAAAAATAGTTAAAAAGGTATAAAAACGCAAAAAAAAAACTTTTTTTTGGTTTTCAAATGAAAAGGGTCCCCCCTGTTAAATTTGTGGCTTTTCAAAAAGGTGCGTCTTTCAGGTAGCGCCAGGTTTTTTTAAAAAATTAATTTTTTTTGCAATTTCAAAATTATCGTAGAAATTTTAAACTTCCCTGGCCAAAAAATTCGGCACAATTTTCTGCATATTTTGTTAAATTAAAGAGTTTATTGATAAAAAAATTTAACACTAAAAGCTGGTCACGGTCAGTCCCGATCCCGGTTTTCCGGGTCCCGGTTTTTGCTAAAAATCTCAGTCCCGCTCAACCTTAGTACAAACACAAAAGTGTAGCCGAATTATTAGCATAAACATTTAAAACAAAAAAATCCTACTTTTTCCTACCCTTAAAGAGAAGATTAAATGCGCCAAAATGAAATGGCACGAACTAACGAGGGATGAGCTTGATGAACATAAGGTGGTGGAATGTCCGTATGGATGCATCAAAGTCATGTGTTTTGCATGTGGGTTATTATTGCTTTTAAATATTTACTAAGAGAAATTTTAGCAAATTTTTTTTGTAATTTATTATGTTTAAATAGAACAAAAAATTAAAAAACGCATTTCGATATTTGAAAATCCCAACATTTCGAGAACTAATAATCTCCTTGAAGCATCTTTGATCCAGAGTCCGAATTTGCATATCATCAAGCAGAATCACAACATCTTACCAAGTACTTGATTTTTCGTCATTTTTTCCCTTAAACAATAAACACCTGCATAAAAAAACCATTGAAAAGGCATTTTAAAGTTTGGAACTGAAAAATTGAAAAATGGAAAAATTGTCGAAAAATCAAGTACTTGGTAAAATGTTGTGATTCTGCTTGATGATGTGTCACAAATCTGCTGGTGTCCGATCGGATCCAGCATAGAAACTGGCTCCTAAGAGGCAAAATAGACAAAAATTGCTAAAAATTAGTCATAAATTCCAGCAGTAGTCATTAAGGGATTACAATGGAACCTACAATATACAAGTACAGAGGGCTTAACATTACATCGATTCTTAGCCAAATATTTGTTTTTGAAAACCCACTAAAAAGGTACCCCTTTTTAGACAAAAATGAAAAACCAACCCTTTTTGCCAAAAAACTAATTTCAGAAAGTAAAAAAAAGGAAAAAATTTTGCTGAAAAGGGTCTCGTCCCCCCCCCCTCTGTTGGATTTATGGTTTTTCAAAATGTCCTTACTTTCAACCAGCGCTCAAATTTTTCAACTTTTTTCGTGGATTTTTATTCGATTTTCATCCCCTTATTTATGTACCTATGTCATCAATATCAATTTAGCGTCTGAGCCCTATGCGACACGATATGGCATATGGCGTGACTGCTACCGTGATAAAACAACAACCGACAAGCTTGCCGAACATTGCCGAAACCCTACGAGCCTTAATGGCCTTAATGGCAACAATTCGGCCTTTTATCCGGAGACGCATGGTGTTTATTACTGCAACAAATCAATGTGCAACGATGTGGTAAGTACTAGTGATCGGCAAAACGATCCGGGGCCGGGCCCAGATATCGGGGGTTTTCGGTCTCCCGAATCTGGGTCCCGACAAAACCCCGACCGGGCCCGGCCCTGTGCCGAACACTAGTAAGGACCAGAGTTGTTAGAAAGGCAGGACGAAACTTGCGGACCGCAACCAAAAAAAATCGAAAAATTAAAATTATTTAAAGAAATAGTAAAAATCTTTAAAATTCCGCTGGGAGTTTTAATGGGTTTTGACAGTGGCGTAGCCAGGGGAAGGGGGGCCAAGACCCAAAAAATGAAAAGGATCCCCCTGTTCGAAAAATTTTTTCACAAAAGACAAAAAAACGATAAATTTCCTTAAGAAAATTTGATAAAACTTCAAAAAAAATTTCCCCGGCGGCCTAGAATGTTGAATCCAATTTTGACTAAATTTATCATATTTTATAGAAAAATCTAGGATTTTGAACTTGATTTTTTGTCAAGGCCAATTTTTGACATTTGTTATCTAAAGCAAGTTAGAACTAGTTTTACTAAAAACTATAAAAATTAATTTAAAATTAGAATTTATTCATTTATTCATTTATTTATTGGTTGATGAAAATTTAAAACGCCGATGTGTCATGGCGCTTGAAAAATCTATTGAACAAATCAATGATTTGATGAAAAGTCAAGTAAATTTAAAAATTATAGATGTTTCTAGAAAGTATGATAAATTTGACGTCAAAATTGGATTCAGCACCTATGAAAACCCTCCAATAACATATTAAGTATTACTGTTTATTTAAATACTTTATTTTTTTCGATTTTTTTTGTTGCGGTCCGCAAGTTTCGGTACACCGTTGGAAATTAATCTTTAAAAAATAATTTTCCCGAAAAATCTTCTAAAAATGTTTTCCTTTGGATAATTTTTGACGCCGAATCCGATTTTGATGTCCTTTTAAGGTAATGCGTCATTTAACGTCACTTTTTGACACTAATCGGATTCAGCGACAAAAATTACCCCAGGAAGTAATTTTTAGATGATTTTGTTGAAAAAATATTTTTAAGAGGACAAATAAACTATTACCAAAAATAAAAAAGAATAAACTATAGATCAAACTTTCATTTGACAAAATCAAAAAACTAAACAAAAGTTTCTGGACACCCTTCGGTAAATGGTTTTATTTTGTGTCCAATTTCCTTTAAGAAATCAATTTTTTATTCAGGATCCTAGAGAAACAATTACCACCAGACCCCCACGAATATGGACAACAACCACCGTCACAACAACCACCACCACTGTGACCACGGACAAACAAGTCGCCGAGGACAGCCAAGGACACACGTAAGCCAGAGGGTGACCTTCTCCAAGGGTTAAAAACATGGTGCAACAGGACGTAAAAACATGGCAAAATTTTTAAAATTCATGGCATCTTTTTAAAACGATTTAAAAATTGTGGATAATTCATCAGATAAGGAGTTTTAATTTCATATGGTTTTTCTCGCCCGTTTCATATTCACATTTTTTGTTGGGAAATTTAAATGTTTTTCGAGGCAGATTTTTTTGTAGGGGCCGCCGGAAAAATTTTTTGGTAATTATTCAGCTCAAGTCCAGAATTTTTTCAAAAGTTTTTTTCCAAAACTTTTCAAACTATATTAAGCTGCTCCGATAAGGGCGGCAGCTTATTTTGAGGATTTAAACTTTTTTCCTTAAACTATGCCAATCTGGCCAAATCTAAGAAACTTTTTCTTTTTATACTTTCAAGGCCGAAAATATAAAAAGCCTTGTGCAGGATTTTATGCTCTATCTTCATTGAGCGGTTTGAATGTGAAAATGAAAAGTTTATGCATGACAAAAAATCAAATAATCGACGAAGTTACATTTTCTTGATGAGTGACAATAAATCTAAAAAAAATTCTCTTGAAAACCACCCGAATCTTGAAAACCACCACCACCGAAATAATTTCTCTTGAAAACCACCCGAATAATCCGACTTTATCCGAGCAAATATTTGAAGTATTTATTTAAGAGTAGAATTTTTATTGCCTAAAAATAAAATACGAAGCGCGGACGAAAAAATTGAAGAAAAAAGAGTTTGTTAGAACTTTTCAAATTCGGGTCTAAAAATATTTTGAATTCCTTAAACCCCCCCCCTCCGAGTAAAGGGCAGAATCGAAAAATTAGAGCTTTCATTTAAAAAATTTTCGGGACCTGTAAACTCCACCATTACCTAAAAAAGTTTATGGTTGATTTGCAGGGCAATCAACGGATGGGTGAAGGGTACATCGCAGCCCTTCAATCTGAAAAATATTAAAGAAGCATGCGGATCGCCGGTCGAGAGGAAGCACCTGAGTCCGGAATTTTCGATGAAAATTTGTGTGCGAAAAGGCTTCAACTGTTCACAGGGGTAAATTTTTACTACAAAAGGACCCAAAGGGTGAAAAATATTTTTATTTCATAAATCGTACTAACTGACTTGTGAGAAAAAAAAGATATATATAGGACGGACAAAACATCCCCAGACCAAGATACAAAACATACCCAAGGACAAAAGCTTTCCATACAAAAAGACAAAACTTTCCCTGTGATAAAAGTTGCCAGCCGAAAAATTTGAATGTGTCTTCAATAATTAAAATCTAAAAATCAATTACATCTCCCCAAAGGACAAAATTTTCCCGAATGAGATATAAAATGTCCAATGACAAAACACCTAACATCCTCAAGGACAAAACATCAATAGACGAAATACGTAACATTTTCAAGGATAAAAGATCTCCGAGGAATTTTACGGGCACCATATGACGCTACAACGCATGGCTTGCTTTGATTCATTCCCCTGAAATCCATGGATTTTTTGTCCTTGTGAATTTTTTTATCCTTGGTTGAGGATGTTCAGTCTGGAAAATTTTTGTATCAAGATATCACGTCATATTCGGATTCAGTACCCCATGAAAACCCCCCAGTAACAATTTTAAACTTTTTAAATTTATTTTAATTTTTAATTTTTTGCGGTTCGGAAATTTCGGTCCGTTTTTTAAATTTCGGTCCGGTTGCGGTTCGCAACTTTCGGTACACCAAAATAGCTACACCTATTTTTGGGTTTTTAGTACCTAAAAATTTCAGCTCTACTAACAAATCATGATTTTTTCGAGAAAAAAAATTTGTCGGATGTTTCAGGCTTCTGTTGTGCTATGTGAGTCGGCTGTCCAACGACCACAGTTGGGATCTCAAACTGCGGGAAAATCTCAACCTCGAGGACCGGACCGACCAGTTTGCTCCAGCGATGGTGGACGTTGTTCGGGAAGAAAATGAAGGGTATTGCAACCATGTGGCGATGCCATCAGGATGGAGGGGGGCCCGGCTGAACGCACTCAACTTGATCGCCATCAACAACACACTCGAAATCCAAACATCCATCAGCCAATCAGGGTAAATGAGTGTGAAATTTGTGCAACTCCATGAAAAAAAATTTGGTAGATTAGCCGGTGCTGGGACGTTACAAAAAAAAACGCAAAAAAAGTGCCAAAACCCAAAGCATTTTCCCAAAACTTTTTGTTAAGCCTGCTAGGCCAAAATTATAAGAGACAAAATGATGCAGAATTTTATGCTCTATCTTCTCATATTTTTAATTTTTTCGTAATTCGAATCAATAGTTCGAAATTTTTCGAAAATATCGAAAAAATAATGTTTTTACTAAAATTTCGAAATTTTGTTCGAATTTCGAAAAAACTAAAAATATCCGAAGATGGAGAATAAAATTCCGCACAGCTTTTTTTTTGGAAGTTTTGGTCTAGCAAACTTTAAAAAAAACTTTTTGGAGAACGTTTTGGTTTTGGCACTTTTTGTAAAGACATGGCACCTTTAGCCAAAATAACGCTTCGAATGCCGTATTTTCTGATACTCCCCTCTCCCTATAATAGTATAATACGAAATCCCTCTAATATAAGGTTATCCGTTGGAAGGGATTGAAATATAAGGCTCCTCTAATATAAGAGATTCCTCAAATTTAAATGAGTCCTGGAGAATATAGGGGACCATCTAAAAAATTCAAATTTTTATAAATCCATGCTTCATCAACCCGAAAAATTATTCGGGCTGACTTTTTTCAGAAATGAGCGAAAAGTGGTCATGGAAGAAATGAAAACAAACGATAACAGCCGTTGTGCCGCGATCGGGTTCGGATTGCAAAGTGGCGAGGATAAGATGAATCAAATGCTGGACGAAATCATCAATGGCCTGCCCTTGGCGGATTTGGCCCCTCTGGACATTTTGCGCTTCGATGTGACCATGGGTCTGCCGTATGAGGCGCCGGTGTTCGTGGTGTCGCAGGGAGCACATGATCATGTCCAGGCTTGGCAGTGCCAGATGCGCATCACATTCGTATGTACCACAGGAGTAACGGGGCAGATATAGGAGATGCACATTCGTACCCCGAGTAATGGAGTGAGTAGATGCGGTCAGGTGGTGCTGGGTCGTTTTAAAAAAATATCATAATGGGCGTTTAAAAAAATGGATCAAAACTCAATATGTCCTCTAAAAACTTTTTTGTTAGACCTGTTAGACCTAAGTATAATAAACAAAGTTGTGCAGAATTTTATGTTCTATCTGCTGGTATTTTTATTTTTTCGAAATTCGAACAAAAATTTTGAAAAAAGTCGAAAAAACCGTATTTTTCGATAGTTTTGACTTTTTTCGACATTTTTGTTCGAAATTCGAAAAAATTTCTATACCAGCAGATAGAGCATAAATTTCTGTACAACTTGCCTTTTATACTTTAGGTCTAACAGGTCTAACAAAAAAAAGTTTTTAGAGGACATATTGAATTTTGATTTATTTTTTTAAACGCCCATTATGATATTTTTTAAAACGTCATAGCACCGGTCAGGTCATGAAGTAAGATATATACCGTATGCATCGAAGTTTGTAATACCCAGAGTAGACATGGTCATGGAGTAAAGGAATAAGAAACTAAATACCGTATGAGCACTATTACCGGCATATTCTACCCAGAGTAATGGAACTAAAATCGCATACGATGTAAATGGTCTAGGAATAAGGTTCTCTACTGTAGGAGAGATACATATTCGTACCTATCCAGAGTAACGGGTAGAAATGGCCAGGGCATGAGTACCATAGGAGACACATTTCATATGTACTGGGTAGAAGTGATCATGGAGTAAGATACCCAGAGTAACGAGGTAGAAGTGTTTCAAGGAATAAAGCACTAAATACCGCATGAGACGCACATTTATCAGAGACAGAAACGATGGCGCTAATTCGAAGGAGGTTATTTTTGAAAACCCACCAAAAGGGTCTCCCCTTTTCATTTGAAAAGCAAATTTTTTTTGGGTTTTTCCAATGCTTTTGCTTAAAAAGTAATAAAAAAGGTAAAAAACGCAAAAAAATCTTTTTTGGTTTTCAAATGAAAAGGGTCCCCCTGTTAAATTTTGGGTTTTCAAAAATAATCTCCTTCGAATTAGCGCCGAAACGATTTAGGTATCAAAAAAATTACCAGGAGTACCAAAATAACGGGGTAGATCTAGAGAAAATGGTTTAAGTATCAAAAAATGTACCGGAGTAAAACAAAAAAAATCTGCCTAGTAGTAATAGAGCAATGCAACTTTTTGTTGCAGGAAGAAGGCCATTGTCCGGGAGGGCTCTGTCTGCACAAAAGCAACAATCCTGATTGGAAGGTGGTCCAACCCAAGATCGACAAAGGAAACCAAACCAAGGAACAGGTCAAGGAATAATTGATCAATGATCACCAATGGACCAAAGATCAACGACCCGTATGCCAAGCGACCAAAGATCAATCCATAAGTATGTTTGACCCTCCTCTTTCCCCGCCTTCCAACCCCACTTTCCTAATAGTACATACCTATTATCCCTGTGCCCTTTCGGGTGTCATTCACTATTGCCAAATACATCCTTCTAAAAGATGAAAAAGCCAGTAAGACCATGCCCGTTAGAACTTTTTTAGACCTGTTAGACCATAGTATAAAACTGGCAAATTGGCGCGGAATTTTGTTCTATTGATCTTTTAGTTTATTGTCTGAAAGGTTCAAAATTTTCGGTATTTGTCTATCAGATATCAAAAAAAGTTTCTAAGGGCATGGACCCTTGACCCTTTTAACTGTCTAACCCCTCCAACTTGTGTAGATTTTTAACACAATATTTATTTTGACATCGGTTACAAACATATTTTAGCGAATGGCACCCGACCACAACATATCCTTTTCCCTCCCCCCCCCCTATGAATAAGTGAAGTGATTTTTTTTTAGAAATGTGTTTTATTATGGGATTACTGTATAAGGGCGATTTGGAATTTAGTCCCTTCGTTTATTCATTTCTCATTCTGTGAGCAAATTTATCTGTCCAACTATCCTCTCTGCCCTCTTCTCACTGTTGCTTACCAAGCCTAAACCCTTCATTTATTCAGCATTTATTCCGGAATAAATCTTTTGGCTTCTCGATCCGCATTTATTACATATTATTAATAATGTTCAAATAGACAAATTTACATAATTCATTTGTGAAAAACTTAAATAGTGAAATTTATCCCACCACCGCGAAAGTTCAATTTTTTCATTATTCGTTCAATTGATTTTTTGAATCCCTCAAAATTTTGATTCGATTATTGGTATTCCCAAAAATTCCTATGAGAAAATCTTTAAAATTTCGGTTTTCATACCCCTCGAAATTTTGATTTTCAAATTTTTATATCCCCAGAAATTCGGCTTTTAGCATTCTGAACCCTCGAAATTTTTTAAAGGTATCTAGTACTTTCTTTTTTAATACCATAGGAATTTTATTTGCACCCTGAAATCCGATTTTCTTGTTTCGATTTTTCAGAATCTTTGAAATACGATTTAACTGATTCCTAGAAATTTTGGACAATACGAAATTTCGATTTTGAACCTATTGGGCTAGCAGAAAAACTTGATTCTTTTGTTCCAAAAATTATTTTTCGGCGCTACCTGAAAGATGGCCGATTTTTGGATTCTAATACTAACATTTTTGAGTCGCGAGGATAATTTTTGACGCAGAATCCGATTTTGACGACTTTTGATTTTGACGTAATGCGTCACTGACGTCAAAATTATTATTGTAAATAATGCTTCATACTAGTTTGCGGCTTCTACATGCGGCATCCCGGCTATGCAGTTATACATAATATGGTATAGGTATGCGCCACGATAAAATATGCTAGTTCGGGATGCCGCATGTAGAAGCCGTAAACGAATATGAAGCATTATTTACGATAAGAAAAATTGCGTCAAAAAAAAGCGTCAAAAACTGAGGTCAGATGACGCAGTACGTCAAAATGTTCGTCAGAATCGGAGTCAGCGTCAAAAATTACCCCAGGGAGGTCGTGAAACATGCTTGTATTAAATAAAATTGAGCCCCAGAACTCTAAAGAGTTAGAGTACCAAAAACGGCCGTCTTTCAGGTAGTGCCGTTTTATCAATTTTTTGGAACCCACGAATTTTTTTTTAAACGACCCCACCCCCGAAAGTTCAATGTTTTGGATCTATTTCCAGGTGCTAGGTCGTTGAAAAAAAAGTGCCAACTAATATAGTCAGACCAAAACTTTTTTTGTAACACTTGTTAGACCAAAGGTATAAAAGGCAAAGTTGTGCAAAATTTTATGCTCTATCTTCTGATATTTTTACTTTTTTGAAAATCAAAAAAAATAGATTTTTTCGCGAAAATTTTGAATTTTTGTCCAAATTTCGAAAAATTAACATACTAGAAGATAGTTAATACTGCACAATTTCTCTTTTTTATACTTTTGGCCTAGCAAGTCTTAAAAAAGTTTTCGGACAGACTCTAGCTCGTGGTGGTTTTTTAACGTCCCATCCCCCCCCCAATTCCGATGTTGTGGATCTACTTATATTTTCCGTTCTTGATCAACTCCATCTTCTGATACTGATCGGCACCACGCCGGGTTAACCTAGCACGATTTGCATGTCGAATTCGCGCGCCTTCCTCTCGCACTCTGTCTGTATGCGCTTCATTTTGCCCTCCAACTCTTCCACAATCCCTCGCTCCTTCGTCGTCTTGCTGATCACTGTTGTCTCGTATTTTGTCCGCTTTACTAACTCTCCCAAATCCCCCACTATTTTGTTGATTTTGTATCTTTTCCGCAGCTCCGGACTCATCAATCTGATCGTCCGGTTGAACACATTGTCCTGCTCGGTCACAAACTCGCGCAGCGCCAACCCATTTTGGTTCAGCATGTCGGACAACGCTGGACGAAGTTGATCCAACCTCTTGTTCAACGCTAAAATATGAAAAAGGAATAAATTTCTAAGTTTATGGATTTCTTCTTTTTAAGCCAGCTGATAAAAATTTTGGAAATCAGAGGCTATAAAAAATTTCTATCCCAAGGCTTAGAAAATTTCTGGAATTCTTACTTAGTTCTCTGAAAATTTAAATGCCTGTACCATTTAAGAGGCCTGTTGGCATTAAAATTCCATAACCTGCATTCTGATTTAACGCAATCAATGCCTGTGGAAGTTTCGAAAAAATCCGAGGCCTAAACTCCGAGTTAGGTATACCTATGTAAAAGTTGTTGACGCGAGAAAACTAAGGCCTCTGAAAATTGTTGAATTTTTTTGAGCAATTCTTTGTAGAGACCGGATCGATCGAATTTTTTCGAATATCGAATACGAATTATTCGTTCAAAAAATTCGTTCGAAAAATTTAAAAATTCGCGAATTTCGATCAGTCATTTTTTATGAAATTTTATTCAAAAAATGCCCAATTTCTTACAAAAGTAGGTCCAAAATCACGAAATTTTCTTCGGCGGCCCCTATCGGGGGCACCCTTAACATTAATTTTTTTCAAAAATGTCTAAAAATGAACATATTTCTTAAGGTATGGGTCCAAAATTTCAAAATTTTCTCCGGTGGCCCCTATTGGGATCATCGCCTTGTCCAAGTGAAAATCAGTTACCGTAAACCTGTATTACAACCCGGTACACCCCAACTCATGGTGGCCATCCTATTCCGTTACAACTCCCTGCACCCCTTCTGTTGGGTATTGGGCTAGGATTTGATTTGGTTTTAAAACGATTGTTTTCCGCGCCAATTCCCCCCATTTGAATTGTGATCCTTCCTCCCCGCGTCATATATAAATACCCTCCATTCATTCTTATGGGTCACTTCCCCAATTCGTAAATAATTGATATTATTCTCTTCAATAAATATTATTGACTTTAATTCTATTCTTTGGAAACTTAATTCGTGATTCGAATTTTATTTATTATTATTATTCATTGTTGTGGCAAATACACAACAAATTTGGCGCAGTCAGCCAAGGTTCAGAGGACTGTCGACAGAGCAATAAATTGGACATTCGACAGAGGTCTGAAAATTTGGGTTGTTTTCCCTTTCAAACAGGAAATTCGATTTCGTCGTTCATCCGAAATTTTGGTTTCAATTCATCGCGTCATTGGGACCATCTTTGCTGTTTTCACACACATTTTCTTCGGACAATCCATCGATTTCTTGCGCTGCTGTTGAGTGTCTAGGCGACATTCAACAGCTCGACAAAAAGCGCACGCTCTTGCCCCCTGTCTAGGCGACAGTGATAGCATTTGCTAGGTGCAAAATCGGGCATAAAGAGCGCGGCATTGTAGCATTTTCATCAGGATTTGGAGATGGAAGACCAATTGAAGCAGCTGATGGCGGTGATAAAGCAGCAAGGAGCTGCTATTCAGCAACTGATGCAGCAACAGAACGGACAGCAGAGTTCAAATTCGGGATTGGCCAGTGCTGCAACACTTGCATCGTCACTCGACTCGCGTATCGGCAAATTCGCGTATGATCCAGACAGCGGCTTCACATTCGAACATTGGTACAAGAGGTACGGCAAGTACATCGAAGAGGACGGAAAGGACTTGGAGGATGCCACCAAAGTCCGGTTGCTGGTCGGGAAATTGAACGATCCCGAGTATGCACGATTCGCGGACAGCATTCTACCGGAAATTCCAGATGAGCTGAAATTCAAGGATGTCGTAAAGCGACTCAAAATGCTCTTCGGAGATTCGCGTTCCCTCTTCGTGCGCCGATTCGAGTGTTTCAAACTGANAATTCGGGACAGTGCTAAGTCACTGGCGCAACCGCACAAAGTCCAAATGGACGCAAATGCAGTCCGGGCACACCCCCAGCAATGGAAAGAACGGCGAGGGAAGGACAAAGCACATAAGTCGGTACCGAAGGACAGCGAATCGGTTCGCAGTGATTCATCGGACGAGGAATGTACCGCATGTGGCCGAGCTGGACACATAATTCAAAGATGTAAGCATCGATTTTCGACGTGCTTCAGGTGTCAGCAGAAGGGCCACCTCGCCAACATGTGCCAGGAACCGAAGGAAAAAGCCAAGACGGCGAAGCAGAAATCTTCGCGGGCCGTGGACACGGTTGAAGTGAGCGCGCATTGTTTGGCGGCGGACGTAGGAAATTCGGATTGGTGGACAGTCCCGGTCAGCATCAATGGTGTTGATGTGAACATGAAAGTCGACACCTGTGCGCAGGTTGCTTTGTTGAGTTCGGAGACATGGAACAAGCTCATGAGACCGACGTTGATGCATCCGGAAGTGGACATCAAGGACTGCAACGATCAGCGCATGGAGATTCAGGGCAAAATGGAGTGCTTGGTGAGATTCGGGGAGCAACCGCCTAAGAAGCTGGAAGCTTATATCATCAATGGGATTTGCCACGATCTGCTTGGCATCCCCTGGATTCGGGCACTGGACATCCTCCCGGGAACTAAATGGGAAAAACCACACTCCGTGGAAAATTCAATTCGTGGCTCAAGTTCAGGCCGCCATAGAGATTCAGCAACTAGATTGGACCATAAGTACAGCGACGGTTCGATGCCGAATGTTTTCCGCGCCGGGGATTCGGTCCAGATTTTTAATTTCCGCCAAGGACGAGTGCAATGGCTGCAGGGGATGGTCGTAGAGCGTCTAGGTAAGTCCCACAGGTACCAAGTGCGCGTGCCGGCGCTGAAGGCTGTGATCACGCGGTGGGCCAAGCGGATGCGATGTTCATTCGACGAACCGCGGTCAAAGGATTCCGTCCGATTGGGCTAGGTTTACTAGTCGGATGGGCCCGAAAAGCAGTTTTGAACATGAGTGGCAGCTGTGTCACAACAGCATTCAAAGCCGACTGCCCAGAACTCGCAGTTAGAGTAGCCAAAATAATGTTGTCGCGACTATCGCGAAAAATATTAAAAAGGAAGTGAATAAAACAATAATATGGTAACAATATTAATTTAATAAACTTAGCTTAGCAAATCTATTAAATATTAAAAACTTAAAATCCTAAACTTATCATTATAATTACAAATATAAAAACACAAAAAACGAATAAATCGAGGGGAATTGGAATAAATCAATGGATGGGCGACCAACGATTGCTCTCCCGTAAAATCGGGAGAGGAAAACTGAACAATAGAAAACGGGAAGGTGAACAATAGAATTTTATGCTTACTAAGGTAAGCATGGTAAAAAATGGGAAAATTCGGGTAAACAAAGAAAATCTTTTTTACATCTGTTTTACAGCTGATTGAAGGATGAAAAATGTACAATGCTAAAATTTAAAGCTTACTAAGCAAATGTAAAATAAACAAAAGGAAATGTTCGAAACAATAGGGAAGGGATCTCACGATCCCTCGACTTTGAAGGGTACTTTGGTCAGGGGACCAGGGATTAGCCCCTATTTAAGCCGCTCCAACCATGAGAGAGGCATGTTCTGTTCAATCTGTTCTATTCGATTCATTCATTCCAACTGCTCAAAGCAGTAACATCTCCTCTCTTCGCCTCCTCCTGCCGCCTCTACACCGCCGGGCCCAACTGCGCCAGCCATCGGGGACATTTGGAGCGCCAGTGAGCCGCCGTTTCCTGCCCCATCAAAAGGCTGACAACAACGATCGCCGATTCCGATCCGATCCAATCCAAACCCCAATTTTTTCACTTCATTTTATTGCGCATTTTAATCCCGGCATAAATAATTTCTTTGTTTCGACACCTACTCGGAACAAGTGGTGACCCCGACAACGCACACATCACGGAGGCAACAACAACGTCGGAACAACAAAATAACTCCGACAACAAAATCAACAAAGGAGGACAACCACAAAACAGCAACTACAAGCTGTAAAGCCGGACAACGACAACTCCGGCAACAAATTTCGGCAAAAGTCAACAACGCAACTTTTTGCCGGCGGGAGAGCGAGCTACGCTCGAAACAACAACAACAACATAAACTTTCGGGCTCACGCCCCAAGCAATTTTTGGGCTCACGCCCCAAGCATTTTTCTGGTTTATCCAGTTTTTGGGCTTGTTCCCACACAATTTTGCTGGTTTATCCAGTTTTTGGGCTTGTTCCCACAAAGCACGGACTAAGTCCAAAAAGTGTTGGATCTAATCCAACGATAAAAGAGGCTTCAAGCCAAATTAAAAGAGGCATTAGCCCAACTGAAAAGAGGCAAGTGCCCACCCGGATAAATTGATATCCACTGGTCATTGGCCAGAATTCGGATTTATATCCAGACCGGTCATTGGCCGGAAATAACTCAAAACAAGAGCGTAAGCTCAAAATCTCAAGAGCACCAGCTCAAAATTACTAGAACTTAAGTTCGAAATCATAAACCACATAATATAAAAAATTAATTAATTATAATTTCTAATCATGTCAGACATAATAAGAAAAAAAGTTCTACAATATCTTTCAATTTTAAAAGAAAAATTAATAAAACATAAAGAAGCTTTTGAAAATGGAGAGTGGGATTATGAACCAACCAAAACTGATGATTTAAAAATTGTTTATAAAAAATCAAAAATAGAGATAAAAAATCTTGAGCCAACTTGACCAATCTGACCAATAATTACTATAAGTGGAAAAAATTTATAAAACAACAAACAGATGAGGAAAAAGATTTCGAAGAAAAAATTTTTACACTTTTCGATGATAAGCATAAATTGATTAAGACTCTAAAAGAAGGTGATAAAACTCTAGACGAAATAAGAGAATTTAACATGGAATTAAAGAAAAAACTAAGAGGTAGCATAGGAAGTGATGAAACCGATGATCTGACATATGAAGATGAAGAAATTGAGACTGAAGTCGATGATGAAGATACCCTTAAAGAAGTTGAGAGTTTCACTACCCAAGTTGAAAATTTTCGTAGAATTCATAAGGAATCCATTTTAAGTGAATCCACACCCCGAGCCTACTCGGGTATGAGTTTAAGATTAGAGCCACAAAAGCTCACCCATTTTAACGGAGATTATGTAAATTGGACTTCATTTTGGGATGATTTCTCATCCTCGATACATGACAACCCCGAAATAGCGGCAATCCAGAAATTCAAGTATCTTAGGGGNTAAGGAAAGTTAATGAAGAGATTCATGAACTCAGAAAATTCATATTACATGTGAATAGAATTATCCTTCAGCTTAAGACATATAAGGTAGACATCGAACATGAACTTATCGCTCAGGCCATTGAGTCTAACTTACCTAACTCTATAAGATTGAGACTAAGAGAACAGGGATCATCCCTATCAACAACTAAATTAATGAATTTTCTAGATAAGTATGTCAGAGCAAGAGAAGAGATAGAAAAGTGTGGTAAATCATCATACAGACCTAATAATAAAAATACTGAATCCTCCCAAAGGGAAAATAGGCAAACAACTGGGTATAACTCAAATACTAATAAATATACTCGCGATCAGAATAATGAATTATACAAAACAGAACCTTTTCCATCAAAAACTTCAGCATTCGCTACGAAGAATTCCGAGCCTAGACATAATGAGCCAAAAAATGATAAATTTTCGAATGAAAATAGGAATTTCAAAAAAGGTTATTGTGCATTCTGTGAGTTTAATAATCATTTCACGAAAGAATGCAAGAAATATATAGATATTGCTAAGAGAAATAATCGAGCTCGTGAGCTTAAATTGTGTACAAACTGTTTGAAAAAGGGTCATAAGCCACATGAATGTACAAGTATTTATTCATGTTTTGTGTGTAAAGGTAAACATCACACCCTTCTTTGTTATAAACAAAAAGAAAATCAACAATCAAATGAAAGGAAACAATTCAATAAAAATACTAAAACAAATCTCATTTTGGAAAATCAGGCAGAAACTGAATTGATTGAACCTACAAAAATATTCACAACAACTATCCCCACCAAAAGTGAGGTAGAACCAGAAACCGAAGAAGAACTCTTAATGACTATTAATGCAGAGATAATGGATGAAAATGGAGATTCTAGTCAAAATGCTGTGATTCTTTTCGACAATGGGTCACAGAAGAGTTACATATTAGAAACTTTGGCTAAGGAAATGAGATTAAAACCTATCAAAGAAAATTTATTAGAAATATCCACATTTAACCAAAATAAACCAAAAGTTGTAAAAAGTCAAGTAGTCCAATTCAAAATTAAAACAATTGATGGGGATTGTGAAAATTTTACATTACATACGGTAGAAAAAATAACAGACTTGACCACAGTTAGCATGAACAAATATGTCGATGTAGATAGTCAAAGAATCAGAGTCAGACTGCAAATACCTCAAATTCTGATCGGAATCGATCAATATTGGAATTTCATGCTTCCAACAGTCAATCATTTCCCCATGAGCTCTGGATTTCACCGAGTCAAAACTAAACTCGGCTATATAGTCTCTGGTAAGGGTTCAGTAGAACTAACAAAATCAAACTTAACAGTTATCAAAAAGAAAGAAAAAGAAGAATTAAATGAAACTTTAAAACAATTTTGGCAATTAGAATCTATTGGAATTCTAGATTCACCTACCTTATCAGATGAAGATGCTGCCGTAGCTCACTTTAATCGAACTGTCGTATACAATGATGGTAGATATTACATACGTTGGCCTTTTAAAAGCGAAATTCCAAATTTACCCACAAACTTCGGTTTGAGTCTAGGAAGACTTCGTAGTCTCATAAAACGGCTGAAAAAGGATAATTTACTGGAAGATTATGACAAAGTCCTTCAGGAACAACTCGATTCAGGAATTAATGAAATTACTCAATACCAATCAAAAAATTTAACCCACTACTTGCCGCACCAGTTAGTCATTAAAGAAACCTCTAACACAACTAAATTAAGAGTTGTATTCGACGCATCTTCGAAAGCAAAAGGTCAAAACTCTCTAAATGATGAGGTTCTTCCGGGGCCGAAAAAGTTACCTGAATTATGTGGAATGATTTTAAGATTCCGGCAAAACAAATACGTCCTATTAGCTGATTTAGAAAAAGCTTTTCTTAGAGTTGGATTAAATCCTTTAGATCGAGACACCACTCGATTCTTATGGTTAAAAAGAGACATCTTCAAAGAACTTCTAAATAAAGAAAGAGAAATAGAAATGAATGATCTTGAGATCAGAAGATTTGCAAGAATGCCTTTCGGAGTCAACGCATCACCCTTCTTATTGACTTCGGTCATCGAGTTACACTTATCAAAATTTGATGAACTTTATGAATATTTTGTTAAAAACAATTCCCATCCAATGTACGATCTAGAAAAAAGAAAGGTCGAATTCCATAATTTACTTAAGGAATTAGAGGAAAACGCATACGTCGATAACTTTATGATGATGTGTGAAAGAGCAAGAAATTAGGTTCAAACACCACTGGAGCAAAAGAATCTTCGACCAAGCGTCAATGAACCTAAGAGAGTTCGTAACTAACCACCATAATAGCAATGAAGAAATCCAATCAATTGAGAGGTCTGAATCCCCAAAAATTTCCAGATTATTAGGAATCAAATGGGACATAATAAATGATGAGCTAAAATTGAAATTAGAGATGCCACAAATTAACAAAGGCACAACCAAAAGAGGTCTATTAAAAATAATCGCAAAAAATTATGACCCAATGGGCTGGATAAGTCCAGTAATTCTAAATTATAAATTGTTTTTCCAGAAACTTTGGCGAACATTACAAAATTGGGATGATGAATTAGATGAAAAAGAAATAAAAGATTGGAATGAAATAGCTCATAATGGAGAAATTATCATCAAAAGATATCCTTTTAAGCCTAATAATAATTCTTCTGACTTACACATATTCGCAGACGCATCAGAATTAGCCTTCGCAGCTACCGCTTATTTGAAAAATGATCAAGAGGTTCAGTTAATGTTCTCAAAAACAAGACTTACACCTCTAAAAGGATTAACAATCCCTAAATTAGAACTGATGGCAGTTCTTATTGGCATGCGAGTAGTTAAATTCATGCTAAAAGAATCCAAAATGGAAATACAAAATATTTATATTTGGTCCGATTCAAAATGTGTCCTAAGCTGGTTAAAATATCGAAAAGAACTGCCTACCTTTATTCGAAATAGGATTAAAGAAATAAAAGAAATTGCATTTGAAAATAATTGTAAATTCCACTATATCAAATCCAAAGAAAATCCCGCGGATATGGCATCTCGCGGTACGGATCTAAACCAATTAAAAGAATCCTCACTTTGGTGGAATGGTCCACAATGGTTAAAATTACCAAAAGAAGATTGGCCCGCAGTAAGCCTTGAGGAATTTAACCCTCAAAAAGATCTAGAAATAGAACAAGAAATAACAAAAACAAACGTCGCGCAGATCTCCGAAATTAAGCCTTTCCTTAACTGGGAAAAATTCAGCAATTGGAATAAAATTATTACAATCTTTCGCATCCTTTTACAATTTAGTCTCATTAAATTAAAAAATTCAGAAAAATTCGTCAAGAAATTTGGGACAAAAACTCCAAATACTTCAAAATTAAAAATAATGGCTGAACAAATTCTAATTAGGACAATCCAAAAAGAAATAGAGCCAG
>LDKF01000105.1:4363-42449 GCA_001026735.1 Rotylenchulus reniformis | reverse complement strand
GATTATTAAAAAAGAGGACTTGCTAGAGCAAATACGATAGATCATTATTGTACCATGGATGAGTCCATTTTCGAACTGAAAGTCTGAAGCTCAAATTTACTAATTGATATCATATTTTTATAAAATATAAATTAAAATTCCAATTACATTCCTAAATTTTGGATTTTCCCACGGATGATGATTTCATCACAAATTTCCATAGGATTGGCAAATCGTACCATCTCTATTATTTGGAAACCAAATGGACCTGGCTCCACATTCCCTGATCCAATTGGTGTGGGAAAATCGGATTTCGACTGATAGCTCCAGTGAATCATCACATTTTGTTGGCCCCATGGGAAAGGGACGGACCATCCAATGCCTTTCTAAAACAGTATATAGGTAAATAGATTGCAGTTCTATGATACCATCAATTGTTCATTTTATTTTAATTGGTTCAGAAGGAGAGAAAATACGGACTCAGTCGATTGGGTCCCCGCGATTGCGTCCCTCATAATTGAGTCCCCATGATTGAGTCCTCGCGATTGAGTCCCTGTATAATTGAGTCCTCACAATTTAGTCCCCGTTGTTAGGGTCGTTAGAGTCCCCATTCCCCAATTCTTCCGCATCCTTCCACTTCACCTCTTCTCCGCAAGGAGGTGCTTCCCATTTTCGAGAAATCCCTATTTTTAGAACATGTATTGAAAAATTCAAGGATTTCAAGCCCTTGGAACATTAAAAAGCCCAAAAGGTAGAGGTCTTTCCATATGTGCTGCTCGCTATATGTCATGGGGGTCAGCTCCATGGAAAACAACTCACTAGAACCTAAAACTTCTATATCCCCAAAGAACTTTTTTAAAATTGCTAGGCCAAAACTACAAAAAGCAGAAAAGTAGAATTTTAAGGCCCCACGATTGGGCTTTCGGTTTTTCTAATTTCCTTGATTTTTTTTTAATTTTCGAAAAAGCAAAAAAAATCTATTTTTTGAAAAATTCAAAATTTTTGAGGAAATTCGAAAAACCAAAATGCCAAAGGTGGAGCCTTAAATGTTTAAGCATGAATCATTTATTAGGTTTACGGGTTTCTACAAAACAAAAAAAAACTTTTTTTGGTGAAGGGAAGTTTTGGATTCTGGTTGGCTAGATTCTAAGGAGTTTTGGACCATTTTTGTGTTTTTTTCTAGCAAAAATGCTCATTTCCCGACTCCTCCTTTGCTTTCTCTTCCTACTGCTCCCCTACAATGCCTTGGCCACGACTACAACTCCGGAAAGTATGTATAATATGTATAATCGGTGCCTTAAAAGTGTTTGAATACTTCCAACTTGCAGTTATTTTTTGAAGCGATTGTTTTCTGGGGCCTTCTCAGTCTTCTGTTTTTTTAATCAAAAAAGGGGCGTAGAATCCGAAGCTGACATATCTTATTTGGTTCATCACGGGACCCGATTTTCACACGTGATGAATGTCAAAAAAATTATTTTTTTGCGAAAATCTATGTAAAAAGGACCTCGATATGAAATGACAAATAGCAAAAAAATAATATTACGATGAACAATCAGTGATTTAGGGTGCTCTTAGATTTTTACTCGATGGATTTAGCATCAAAAACTAACCAAATCTTCCATTAGAAACCCCTAGAACAAGTATTCAGCATTTTTTTTATATTTTACAACTTTCTATCAAAAGTTTCGCGGGATCCAAATGGCGGGGATCCAAGTGCATTATAAATATATTAAAAAATAGGTATATATAAAAAATAATAATTTTTCAGGATTTTTTTGCTCGTTTTATACCCATCTTCGGGTTTTTGGGATTATTAGGCCGTTTACTTTTATTCCGGATTATCGTTGTGCAAGAGATGATACACATTGTATCAGAATCGACTGCGAGCGAGGTTTGCTTATTATCAGTGTTGTTAAAAGCTCCGACTCCGGAGCAGGGCTGAACGGATCAACAAAAATTTCGGATCGGATCATCGGATCGGATCAGCCCAAACATCGTCGGATCGGATAACGGATCATCGGATCAAGAAAAACATCGGATTTCGGATCATCGGATCATCCGTTCCAGCCCTGCTCCGGAGTCGGAGTCGTAGCCGGAGCTAAATAGTTGGAAAGGCCGGGGCCCGGAGCCCGAAGTCGGAGCAAAAATTTTTCGGAGCCGGAGCCCGGAGTCGGAGCGAAATTTTTTGAGAGCCACAGCCCGGAGTCGGAGCAAAAAATTCAGATTTTAATAACACTGCTTATTATTTGCGATTGATAATAACGGTGCCACTACCAAATATAATATCTAAACGGACCGGTAGGCCATTTTTTGAAATCAATATTCCCCTAAACCCCTTGCACTAGAAATAAGAATGGCTTTTTGACGAAATTTTTAGATTTTTAATGAATATTTGAGAAAATTGTTTGCAAAAACTGTGCTGATTTTTTAACCTGAATGTGTATTGCCCTGAAAATGTTGAAATTTTCTTTAAAAGTAGATTTCCTTTTGTTTCTGAAAATTTGAATATTTTTTTGTTTTACACAAAAATTATCCAAAATCCACTTTTAGATAATAATGTAACCCATGTTTATCGGAACTGTTTTCGAATGGGGGACTTTTTTGAGGCAATCAAGCGGGAGGATGGAGAAAAATATTGCGGAAGCAAAGAGCACGTGGTGGTGGTTTCGTCCGTTAAACTTTGCAAAAGCTATAGAAATGTAACCATCCGGAAAACAAAAAAAACATGCAACCATCCGGACAACGACGGTAATAATAAACACATTCAAATAAAAATAAAATTTTATGTAAACAAAAATTAAAATTTTAATTCATCAAATGGAAAAAAAACTAAAAATGCGACATGATCCTGATTTTTTAAGAAAAAATTCTAATGTTTTCAGAGGCATAAGTTTTTTGGATTTCCAAATAATTTTATATATCGCGAATTTTCCAAAATTTTCATAAAATAACTTAATATGAATTAGATATTCATGATTCTTCCGTAAATCTATTCAATTATGTATAAAATTTGAGTTTTTGGTATTTTCGGCTTAAAAGTTTTGGAATAGTTATATTTAGAAGCTTATAGATTTTTCTGATATTTTCTGATGATTTTCTTTGATACTAAGCGGAATTTTTACGAATTTTTAACAATTACACGTCAAAAATATTTGGAAAAATTTTTAGAGGAAGCACTCCTGGGTTTTCTTTGGTTATTTTTTGCGATATTACTCGTCCAGAAAATTTTTTAGCCTTTTTGTCAATTATTTCAAGAGTTATGCGATTTTTTGCTTAAAATCGCAGCCAAAATAGGTGCTTTCGGTGAAAAAATTTATTTACGCATCTAAAAATCTGAAAAATTCATGATGATATAAAACAGTTCCCAAAAATCAAGGGAATCTTCAAAGTTCAAAATGACAATTGAAACAAGCCCCAGGTGAGGGGGGGGGGCAGAGTATTCCACCGACCTGTTACCGTATTGACACCAAATTTTTATAAAATATAAATTAAAATTCCAATTACCGTATTTCTTCTAAAATAAGACCCAGGTCTTTTTTTCAAACCCCCTTAGAGGGGGGTCTTATTTTAGAAGAGGGTCTTATTTTAGAAGAAGGTCTTATTTTTTCCAAACCCCTTAGCCTCAGAATGAAGTCCCATTTTGGGAGGGAAAGTTAGTAATAAATTTCATTTTTTAAAAATTATTTTTTTGGAAAAAGTTGAACGAGAAGACAAAGTGCATTACATTTCCAAAGATTCATTATTCGAAAATAAAAAATTCCAAAAGAATTTCTATTTTTATTGCATATTATTGGGACAAAAAATATTTTTAAAGAACAACGGCTCTTCTTGGGCTGAAATGGACCTTAATTTTCACCATTTTCTTCCTTCTCAATCTCAACAACATCAATTAAAATTTCAACCCAACTCATCACTACAGTAACTTTCACCTAATCTTTTTAGAAATAAAACGATAGAGCATTAAAACAGCTACATTCCCATTAAATTTTATTCAATTTGGCCAAGTAATTAAAAAGTTATGCCCAAAATTCTGTAAAAATGGCCAAAAACCCATTATTGAGCTATAACTTTTAAATAATGGCCAAACTGAACAATATTATAGTGATTGTAGTCTTTTAAAGTTCTATCGTTTGATAAATAGATAAAATTGGAACCTTTTTCAAAAAGAGGCTTATTTTAGAAGAGGATTTTCTTTTATTATTTTTTTTCAAGTCACCCACTTCTTAGGCTTTGGGCCCAGAGAATGGTCTTATTTTAAAAGAGGGTCTTATTTTAGAAGAAGGTCTTATTTTAGAAGAAATACGGTACATTCCAAAATTTTGTATTTTCCAACGGATAATGATCTCATCGCAAATTTCCATAAGATAGGCAGATCGTACCATCCCCACTGATCAGATGAACCTCGTTCCCATTTCTTGATCAAATTGGTGCGGGGAAATCGGATTTCGGATAGGTGTGGCTTGTGGCTTTAATGAATCGTCGCCATTTTGGCCCCATGCGAAAGGGATCATCCAATCATCCATCAATGCCTTTCTAAAACAGTATATAAATAGGTTGAAAAAAAAGTATAAAAGTACACTCCTCGTCCAAAAAAGTACAAATCTTTAAAAAAAAAGTACAATTGGAGACCCTGGTTTAAAATAAATTTGAACGTTGTTTCTGGCCACGAATATATGTTTTGGTTCTAACAGCCCCCCCCCCACCTGGGGCTTGTTTCAATTGTCATTTTGAACTTTGAAGATTATGTCTCAACCGCCTCAACCGCCGATGTCTCAACCGCCGATACCACTACCACTACCGCTGACCTCACAGCCACTACTACAAAGCCCAAACGTAAGTGTTAATCGGTGTCATAATAGTTGTTTTGAATTCGCTTATTCCAATTTATTTGCAGTTATAAATTTTTGAAGCAATTTTTTCCAGTTGGTGTTGGGTCGGATATACATACAAGTCGTGCAAAATTTTATGCTCGATCTTTAATTATTTTTAATTTTTCGAAATTCGGCCAAAATTGGAAATTTTTCGTGAATATCGAACAATGGGGGGTTTTTTATGAAATTTTTGAACTTTTGTTGCTGTACTATCCTTTTTATACTTTTGGCCTAGCCATTAAAATTTTTTGGCCAGATTGGCCCCTAGCATCTTCTACTCGTCTTTTTTTAATTCCGCAATAAGTGATTTCGAACATCTATGATGGCTATTTTATCACATGAAATTTGTTCAACCTTTTTTACACCCAATGATTTAGGAATTTAGGATTATCGAAAATTAATTTAAAAAAAAGTTTTCTAGGGGGAGGACATAGAGAATCTGACATCTCTTATTTTGCGTATCACGTGACATGTGTTTCACACGAGATGAAGTCATGTCAAAGAAAAATTTTTTATGCGAAAATCGACGTAAAAAGGACCACGATATGAAATGACAAATAGCAAAAAATAATAAGAGTAAATAGTGATGAACAATCAATGATTTAGCGTGATCTTAGATTTTTACTCGATAATATGTCAATAATTATGTGAAATTCGGAATCAGCATCAAAAACTAACCATCGTCCACTGGAAACACCCGTAAAAAAATTTTCAGCATATTTTTTTATAATTTACAACTTTTCGATCCAAAAATGGCAGGGATCCAATCTTCATCATTTTTTACCAATAAATAATTATTCAAAAACTCAAAAAAATAGATAATAAGTAAAAACAACATTCAAAAGTTGAAAGCTCCACCACCAAAATAAATAGGTATATAAGATTATATTTTCCCTTTAAGGGCGTTAAAAAGGTCCGATAAGACCTGTTGTACTTTGGCTCCAAAATATGACCATATTCTTTTGTCTTTTAAGTGATCATTCCCTCCCCTTTTGGAATTGTTATTCCTCTTTTTGGCGCATTGACTCAATTATCGATTAGTTGACTCGATTTGTTTCCCCCATGCATTTCCCTCATTCACTTTTTTCTCCGACGCTAAAAATATTAATTGTGTCACTTCCCGAAATAAATATCTTAGTGAAGTGAAAAGTGTATTGTTCTTTGGGCTTTGATATTCCCGTCCAAGTTTTGCCATCCTATTTGGCGCTCACCGAGGGAAAACAGGTGTGTTCTAGCGGTGATCAGGGATTTTTAGGGGGGGGGGAGATCGGAAGGTAAGTAAAAGCGGGCTGTTGTACTTGCCGGATTTCGACATTTTCACTATCGTTCCGGGCTGGGCGATAGTTTTACATCTTCATCGACTTTTGTTGGATTTTTCTGTTGGTCAGGTCTGGAAACAGTTCTATATCGACATAAATACCGGTCTGGTCAATTTCAACTTCGACTCTGAATTATCGTGCCGGGCTGGGCGATAATTTCAACTTTTTCATTTTTTGCCTTCGATTCGGACTGGACGTTAGCAAAAAATCTCTCCAATTTTCATCAGCAAATAAGGTGCCGGGTTGGGCCTTATTTTGAATTTCTTCTTTCACCGATCAGTGCTAGTGACACCGGGTTGGTGCACTAGTCTCGCCTTGCATTTTTGGAATCGCATACAATCTTCTGGTTCGAGACCTGGTCGACAATGAAGTTCACCATGTCGCCTCCGTTGACTCGTAAGAGGGCCTTGAATTTGGGAGTTGTTGTTGATGATCAGCAGGGCAATTAGGTCCAGGCAACGCACAACCAGCAGCCACCCAACGACCTTCTTATGGGACTTGATGGTCCACCACTGTTTCAACAATCTTCCCCATTCAGAATCTTAATATGGGGATCAATGATGTTGATGAAAGTGAATTGAGTCAGCCAAATTTAGTTCGTAATGTCGGATGAACAAGTGCGTCGTCAGCTTCTGAACGTGAACCTGAACGCAGCAGCACCGCAGAACCAGGACGAGCATGTGGATGTAGGTGGATCTGTGCACAGCGAAGATGGTATGATGGATGAAAGGGATGGGAGTCGAGTGAATAGTCAGCATGGGTTCGCTCCGCTAACTTCCACCCCGAATGATGATGTTGATCAGCGAGTTGTACCAGAAATGTGGGGTCATCTTGGGGGTGCGCGACATTTGGCAGTGAATCAGCGACTAGTCGGGCAGATAGGTCAGCAGCGAGTCAGAAATCCCGCATTATCTCAGCAGCGCAGGGCTCATCCACAAGTCCATCATGCCAGTATTGGCCAACAGGTTGCTAAGGCCCAACTGCCTCAGATTATGCGGCAACCGCATGTACTCATGCATCCTAATCAGGGATTTGCTGCGGCGCAATTCCGCGACAAATTTCGCATACGCCCGGCCAATTCCTCCGATTATCCCACAACTGCAACCTTTAATATACTAGCAAGCTTTAATATGATGCCCGGCCAAAAGTGACGCCAAATAAGTTTACGAAAAGCGATCGCGTGATGGTAGCGTTCCAAGGTCTGCATCGGCGTTCTTCACACAAAAAATTGCTGTGGTCCCACTTCGGTCCATATGTGATCTTGGATTTGAGCGAATCATCGGCATCCTTGGTCCCGATCGACAATCGGAAGGCAGATCCGATGGAAGTGCCATTAGAATGCCTAATAAGAGTTCCCCGGGAGTAGAGGACATTGCGACATTGCCCAAAGGGAAAAATCCGTCAAGAATATGTTGAACGCGATGCGACTTTTTACGGCACTTCATTGGTAATTCGAATGTGGGATAGCGTATAAGGCCAGGGATTGGCAATTGAGGACAATTACATCATCATGAGGGGAGGAAGGAATGGAGGAGAGAGAAAAATTGAAGGGAGAAAATGAAATGGAATTGCGGAAGAGATCGGAAATGATTGATGAAGTGATAAAGGGAATTTCAGGCATGGAGGTTGACACCAAAGCAACGCTGGACTGGTCAATGACGTGCGACGATAGCAAGTAGGGACACGAGTTGTGTGCTAAATTGGTGGTCGGCGACCTGGACCTTGTGCTGGATGAGCCGGCCTTTGGATCGACGGCAGTCCGAACGCCACTTCAAGCTCTGATGTCCGTCTTCTTGTTAAAACGCGGCACTGTTTCGTCTGTCTCGACGGCCCGAAGCATTGTGCAGATGATCTTTGAAGGAGAGCCGCAAATGAAGTTCGTGCTGTACTCCGGAGGAAGAGGCGATCGGGTGGAATCCGGAAGATTCCCGAATGAAGAAGACAAGATGAAGGCGCTGGAACGATGGGTCGAGAACTGCGACTTCGCTCGCCTGGCGCTCAAGGAGTCCGGACACAAACTGCCAGTGATGCCGTTGCCCAGCAGTCTGAGGTGCCCTCCAGGAGTCCGAGAGAATTGGCTGGTAAACAAACGTTGAAAGACAGCAGTTGGACGATTGAACGACTCCGAACGATGATCATTCATAGGGCCGAAATGTTCGTGGAACATCCGCGAATCGTCATTGGTGACAGTAGCGGGCTGCTGCTGGCACAACACATGGACCGGACCTTGTGCATCAGTCCCGGAACTAGGACGATGACCGTTGCCGAAGTCATCAGAAAACTATGGAATAGTTCTGTCGACTCGCGTCAAGGGAACGCTTGTGCTCATTGGCCGCGACAGCTTAATTTCGGGTGAGACAACGGACGACATCGTCGAGCAGTTCCAGCAATTGGCCAATCTCTGCCGGTGCTTCGAGCATGTGACGTGGTTTTCCACCTTTCGTCTTCGACAAGTTCGAGCAGTTCGAGGAGCTGGTGGCCCGGATTCGACAGATCATGTCGGTACCGGCTCTCCACCCCATAACGACAACCGAAAATGGCCGCTCGGCATTGGAAATCTTCCGCTACGGCGACGGCTTCAACCATCACATGGTGTCCCACGATGGCATCATGAGAGAACCGGGTGTTCGGGCTCTGAAAGCATGGCTCTTTTCGCGGGTCTCTTCCGCATCATCTTCCTCCCATTCCGCTCCACCTACTCATCATTCCGGTTCACGTTCTCACCTTTCCGCATCATCTTCTCACTTTTCCGCATCCCTCCTCACTCTTCCGTTTCACCTTCTCACCTTTCCGCATCTCCTCATCCTTCCATTTCATATCCTCACACTTCAGCATCACCTTCTCATTCTCATCCTTCCGCATCACCTTCCGTACCCTTCCGCTTACCTTCTCATCATTCTGCTTCACCTACTCACCTTTCTGCATCACTTTCCGCATCACTTTTCTGTGTCACCTCCTCATCATTCCGCTTCACCTTACGCATCCTTCTGCTTTATCTCCTCACCCTTTCTCATCATCTTACGAATTTTCTGCTTCATCTCCTCATCTTTCCGCATCACCTCCTCAGGCAGATGAAGGTGATGCGGAAGAATTGGGGAATGTGGACTCTAACCACCCTATAACAAGGTGACTCAATCATGGGGACTCAATTATGCATAGACTCAATTATGGGGAATTATTCGACCAACACTGGGGAAAAATAGCTTTAGAACTTTTTCACTACCGATTTATAAATTAGAAATTTCTGCAAAAATGTTTAAAATTTTTTCTTTAAAATCTAGATTGTTGGAAAATTGTTAGATTGCTCAATAGCCGATAAATTAATAAAAAAAAATTAATATAATTAATAATAAAATCTAGATTGTTCAAAAATTGTTAGATTTCTCAATAGCCGATAAATTAATGTAGCGATAGTTGATTAATTATAAAAAATCTCCTAGAAACTCCAACAAAATTTATTTTGCAACTCAAAACCCTTAGAATTATCTTAATAACTTTCTAATAGGGTGGAGAATAAAGCGTTTCTTCATAAGTTTAGATCTTTTTCAGTGATATTCAAAAATAATAAAAATAATTATAAAAAAGAGCTAAAGCTATTTTCGGACTCTCAATTTTGATCGAAACCCAGTTTTAATACAGTATTTTTTTAAAAAAAATTTATTTTTCAATGTGTTAAAAAGCCGGTACTCATGCGGTCAGAGATAATAGAAGTTAAAAAACGCCACTTCGACCACTCAAGCTGAAACCTAAGAAAAGATAAAAAAAAGAAGAAAATTATTCTCTAGTCCTTATAATCGAATTTACATGAAACTTTTTAATTTTCGAGAAAAAATTTCCATTTTTCAAAAAATGTTAAAATTCAAGAATTTTCAAAGCATTCGAATAACTAAAAAGCCCAAAAGGTAGGGACATCCCACATGCGCTCGCTACATCTATATGTTGTAGCCGATTCTGTATTTACGCTCAATCATCTGCTGAACAATCTAGAACAGAAAATCAAAAAACATTAGCTTATTGTGTGTCTAAAATAGGTTCTGAAAGTTTCAAAAAATTTGCTTCATCCGAACATGGTCAAAAGATCCTCCGAACATTTATCGATGTTTTGATGTTCGGATGATGTTTTGACTATGTTCTGATGGACAACCATGTGTTGAAAGTTTCTGATTGTGTTTTAGAACTTCCAAGCTAATGTTTTAGATGTTATGTGTTGAGTTCTTATGTAAAAAAGTGTCCTATGTCATGTTTGCCAAATGTTTGACTCA
Source organism: Rotylenchulus reniformis (assembly GCA_001026735.1). Classification (NCBI taxonomy): domain Eukaryota; kingdom Metazoa; phylum Nematoda; class Chromadorea; order Rhabditida; family Hoplolaimidae; genus Rotylenchulus; species Rotylenchulus reniformis. The sequence continues at coordinate 32,018 of LDKF01000105.1, read as the reverse complement.
TCGATGCAGAATCGGCATAACATATATAGCATTTTGTGTTTATTTTTTCTAGCAAAATGTTGCTTACTTCCCAATTCCTTTTTGTTTCCTTTTCCTACTGCTCCCCTACAATAATGTCTCAGCTGCCGATACACCGCGTATGTATACATATTATGTATAATCGATGCCATAAAGTTTTTACATTCTAATCTTTGAATTTGCAGTTACAAAGTTTTGAAACGATTGTTTTTTCTAGCCCTATTCCTCGTTGTTTTATGCTTTTAAACTAAAAGAAATTTGACTAAAAGGTCGAGGCAAAGGATCCCCATGGAATTTCTTTTCAGCTTTGGAAGGGTCTGGGGAGTATTTTTCGATGGATTCCTATAGGTTTATTCTCTTTAGTAAGATTTAAAAGAAAATTTTTTAGCCCCCCTAAAAACACTAGAACTTTTCTAGCGCCTCCGGTGGCCTCTTTTGCCACCACCCCGTTACTAAACAACCGCAGAAAATCGCTTCAAAAAAATTACGGTGATGAGAAAATAAAACTTCGAACTTTTGGTTCAATTTTCGTAAAACTAAAATACCAAAAGTTAGAGCATAAATTCCGCACAACTTTGCTTTTTATACCTTTGGAGTTTTTGGCCAGATTAGCTAAAAAGTGGAGGTTTTCTAACGCCCCAATCACCTAATTTACCACAAGAAATCCACTAAAACTTTGCCAACCTGCTCTTACTTTTTTGGAAAAGATATTTCCCAAAAATGTGATGATGAACCTGATTTGGTCAATTTTTAAAGCAATATTAAAGGGAGAGGGTGCATTTCAAAATTTTTACACACTTTTGTCTAGGAATTTGGGATTATTCGCGCCATTTTTGGATCGAATTATATGATAAATAACAAAAAAAATAATAATAAGAATAAATAGTGATGGAAAATCAATGATTTAGGGTGATCTTAGATTTTTATTCGATGATATGTCAACAAATATGTGAAATTCGGATACAGCATCAAAAACTAACCAGATCTTCAATTGTAACAATAAGTTTTACAACTTTTCGATCCAAAAATGGCAGGGATCCAATCTTCAGCATTTTTTTTGCTATTTTACCAATAAATAATTATTTAAAAACTCAAAAAATAGATAATAAGTAAAAAAAAACAACATTCAAAAGTTGAAAGCTCCACCACCAAAATTAATATATAAGATTATATTTTCCCTTTAAGGGCGTTAACAAAGGTCCGATAAGACCAGTCTTAGCAAAAACTTTTTTGTAAATGCTAGGCCAAAATTATAAAAAGCCATTATGCAGAATTTTATGCTCTATTTTATGATATTTTTAGCAAAATTTTAGTGAAAATCCTTATTTTTCGGGTTTCGGGAAAAATTTGAACTTTTTGGCCTAGTTTCGAAAAAATAAAAATATCAGATGATAGAGCATAAAATTCTGCACAACTTTACTTTTTATACTTCCGGTCTAACAAGTCTAACAAAAAAGTTTTTGACCAGATTCGTCTTATTGGGCCTTTTTTAACGCTCTTAAAGGACCTCCGTTTTTAATGTCCCAGCACCAATATAAACATATAAAATATTTATTTATAAAAAATAATTTTTCAGTAATTTGCTCGCTTCACACACCTGATATAATCATAGAGAACAATACTTGTTACGCAATGGCTACACATTGTGTCCGCTTTGGCTGTGAGCGAGGTTTGCTTATTATTAGGGCTGCAAAAAAAGGCTTAAAAAATCGCCAAAAAGGCGCCTAAAAAGGCACAAAAAATCGCCTCAAAAGTGCGAAAAAAGATAAAAAGGCATCAAAAAAATGACGAAAAATAGCAGATTCCTACAAACGCCACCCAAAACTACAATCTGACTAGGCAAGAAGCAATTTTTGATTTTTAAATTTTTTGAAGAAATTTTAAAGTAAAAAATTTTTTTGAATTTTTTTTTTTGATTTTTAGGCCTCATTTTTTTTTACTTTTCTCATTCTCCTCGAAAATTAAAATTCTTCAATTTTTCGCTCTCTATTTCAAAAATGAACAAAAATTTGTAAAATTGCTCCAAAAATTAAAAAAAAGGCACGAAAAAGGGTATAAAAAGACAAAAAACAATGTCAAAAATGTGACGCCCGATGACGCAATACGTTAAATTGGACTTTAGAATCGGATTCAACGTCAAAAATAGGTCATTTTTTCAAAAAATTGAAAAAAAATTTAAATTTTGGGGGGAGGAGGGTCAAAATGGGACACAAACCGAAAAAGTGCAAAAAACACCAAAGGATAGCAGAAAAATAAATAAATTTAAATCAAATAAAAATGAGCACTAGTCCAATTTAAGGGTCGTCTAGCTTTTTTAGATAGCTTCAACATATTGTTGTGGCTCTCAATTTTTTTGGCTTTAGTCCAGTTAAGTAATCCTATGTCATTTTAGGTTTAGCTTTTGGGATTTTTTAGGTGTCGGAGCGAGGCCGCCGAGACCGTTTTTTATGGAATTCATAAACCGTAATCCGTAACCCAGAAAACCCCGTAATCTTCGTAATCCGCAATCCGTAATTATGTCCACTCATGCTCTGCTGGTCTCGACGCTCGGGTCTTGTAAAATTTGGGTTTTCAAGAACACCACTCGTATATGAACCGGCAATCCACTGCTATAACCGGATTCTCTGAAATCCGTGACCAGTGCTGTTCTGCCCAAAAAAATTTCAAAACTCCGCATTTAGATAACAATGCATCATTCTTCGTTCATCGAACTTGTGCTGAATTGACGAGTGCTCATATCCCATCTGCAAGTGGTCGTGAGAACACAGACAGGTTTTGCGGAAAAAAATACGACTGGCTGGTGATTTCGTCCTTGAAATTTTGCCAGGGCACCATAGACGGTCTACCATGCAACCATCCGGACAACGACGGTAAAGGTAAACACATTTACCGAAATAGAAATAAATAAATTTTGTACACAAAAATTCAACCAATTTAATTGGGCAGATTAGAAAAAAAGTATAAATTTTCAACAATTTCCACTGAAAAAAACAGTGAAATTTCTGCAAAAATGAGCAAATTTTCTAAGAATAAAGTAAAGTCTAAATTTTCAAATAATTTTAGCACACCTACAAAAAAGTAGCACTTATCGCATTTTTCACTAAAATTGGCACATTTTTGCCGTATTTTTTGGCATCAAAAATAGGCAAACCAACACGCAGCATTTAAGTGGGTTGGAATCGGCCATCCTGATATAATAAAAGTAAAAAAATCCATTGGGTAGGGGAGGGCGATTTCATAAAAAAATCCGATTTTTATGCATTTTAGCATAGAAAAAATTCCTGAGAGCAGTTTTATGACCATTATATGTAGTAAATAAATAAAGTAAAAAATACAATGAATTAAAAATTTTTGCTTCAAAGTCAAAAAGTAGGTCAGATTACGCATCACATCAAAATGGACGTCAGAATCGGACTCAGCGTAAATTATCCCAAGGAATTCTTTTTGAGATTATTTTAAGAAAAACATCATTTTTATTTAAAAAAGCGGCCACAAATTAAAGTATTACCATAAATTTGTTTGTCGGGTCCTAGAGCAATAAAAAACATTCTTTGGGTAATAACTCATCCGCCTTCCAATTTTTTGGAGTTGGTTAAAAAGTGGGTTCTTTTACAGTTAATTCGAGAAAATTTTTTTTTGAAAAATAAAAAAGACTTCTCTAGTGGCAATTTTTGAATTGAATACCATTTTGACGTCAATTTTGACGCATTGTGTCATCTGACGTTGACAAATTTGAGAACTTTAAATTTTTTGGTATCATGTCAAAAATTGACGGTCAGATAACGCATTAATTTATACTAGAAGTCTGAAGCGTTAGCTCGGGGAAGTAGTTTTTAGATAATTTTTCAAAAATAATTTTTTTTGAATTTTTTTGAAAAATTTCCCAAAAAATAGTAGACGTGAACTTATTTTTATGAAATTAAAATAAGGGAGTGCAAACTAAAGTGCAGCCGATTTATTGGCACATCGAAGCCGGCAATCCTGACGAATTGCCGTCCTGTGGAAAAAATAAAAATATATAATCGGGGCTAAAAATTCGCACACTAGGGTTTTTTGAAAAAATCGACTTTATGAAAAATAATAAACTTGATTCATGATGGACAAAATGGGAGCTCAGATTCGTAATCAGCACCTCAAAAAATCCTAAAGTGCGAATTTTCAGCCCCGGTTATGTATTTTTTCACGGAAACGCAATTCGACAGGATTGCCTCAAAAAAAATTGACTCGAACATTTTGAAGAAAAATTGTGAGCTAAACTTTTTTTCAGTTTTGAACTTACAGGAAATACTTCAAAATACCAGAAAAAAATAAAAGCTTTAAAATAAAAATTACTTTTTTTAAACAAAAAATTTCATTAATCTTTTTTCATTTATCCAAATTTTGCCATCCTATTGAATATAAATTACCGTATTCTCTCTAAAATAAGCCCCCGGGCTTATTTTTTTCAAACCCCTTCAAGGGGGGGCTTATTTTGGAGAGGGGGCTTATTTTAGAGAGGGGGCTTATTTTAGAGAGGGGGCTTATTTTAGAGAGGGGCTTATTTTAGAGAGGAGGCTTATTTTTTAAACCCCCTAGTGAGTTGTATTAGGCATCTTAAAATGGGTTTGAGTAACAAAATTTTCAATAATTATATTTTTTGGAAATTGAAAAAAATGAAAAAAGCAACAATTTTTAAACAAAATTTCAAAAGCATCTGGAAAAAATCTGTTTTACAATTTTAAAGTTTCATCACTGAAATCCATTTTCCTCATCTTATAAAATTTAAATACTTAACTGTGGGGGCACAAAAGCTTGACCACCGGAAAATTTTACAGTTACCTATCTGCTCTTATAGAATAGTGGCAAAAAGGTATCTGCCTGCATTGAATACGGGCGATATGGTTTTTTGAACCATAGTATTACGATATGAATTGCAATTTTATTTTTTGCCAATATCAAATTGGGAATAAGATAAAAAATCCAAATTAAAAACGATTGAGTCCCAGGACTTAAAAACCCGCCTTCATAGTAGTGCCCAACGTTAGGTCATCGGTAGGACTTAAATCCATATTTTCTTTTCTGATAGACTTTCACCATTATAGTGTGTCCAATAAATATAGCTAACTTCACACCATTATTGAATAAATTAATTAATACTTTTATTGGACATGCCTTAAGATTCTCTACTAATTATAGAGTTTATTGCAATACTTATTAAGATACTAGATACTTACGCTTCGAATATTTTCATGGTTAGCTTATCCAAGAAAGAGAGGGCTTATTTTGGAGAGGGGGCTTGTTTTTTTCAAACCCCTTCAAAGGAGGGGCTTATTTTAGAGAGAATACGGTATATGTATATTTAAGAATATTTAGAAAAAGATCACTATTATTACTTGTATAAGCAATTATTTTTTTTATAAAAATTAAAATTCGCTGTCGAAATGTCCACTGTCGAAAGGCCCTCTTCTTCTTACTTTCGAAAGAAAAATCTGGGCGCCTCTCAAAAAAAAAATCCGGGCGCCCTCCTCGAAGCCCATCATAAATAATGTAAAACAAAAACAAATAACAAAAAAATAAAAATAACACTTTTTCTACATTTAAAGTGAAGACGAAATGCGCCAGGATGGACTGGGAGGATAAAGATTGGGATAAAACTGATGTTGAGTATTGTGAGCACGGATGCATCAAGGTCATGTGTTACTCATGTGGGTTATTGCTTTTCACAATTTAATGAGAGAAATTATAAAAAAGACCCCCCCCCCCAATTATTAAGCATAGTTAGAGAACAGATTAGGACTAGATGGTTCAAGATTTTTCAACCATCTTGATTCAAGGGTGCTGAGTCGTTTTGCAAAAAATGTCATAATGGGCGTTTTGCAAAAAAATGTCAAAACTCAAAATGTCAGTCCTTTTACGAATAATAAGCCAAAAAATTTAAATATCTTATAAAATTAATAAAAATGAAATTTCCAACTGAATTTTTTAAAAATAAAATCATTCTTTCAACAATTAACAATTCTAATTTTTAACAATATGACATTGTGATTTTTGCATATTACAAGTTAGAAAAAATTCGAATTCTTCAATTATTCGAAAAAATCAAAAAGATTAAGGCGTGATTGGACCCCTAAAAATCCATGGGATCCCTAAAAGTTCATTAGACCCCTAAAAATAATTATTTCCGTTATTTTAATGGATTTTCTAATTTTCTTCTTTTTTTATTGATTCTTTTTATTTATTTGTTTTGATATTTTTATTAATTTTATAAAATATTTTAATTTTTTGGCTTATTATTCGTAAAAGGACTGACATTTTGAGTTTTGACATTATTTTGCAAAACGCCCATTATGACATTTTTTTGAAAAACCTTTATTTTTGAGTTTTGACATTTTTTTGCAAAACGACATAGCACCGATTCAAGATTGTTGAAAAATTTTGAAACAGGATCTTGAAGTTTTCAAGAATCCAGATTTTTTCTTCGAGTTTCGAAATTCTCGATTCAAGATGTTTGTGAAATTTTCAAATATTTAGGATTGATTTTTTCAAAATTTTTCGACGATTAAAAAAATTAAGGCCATATGTGAATATATAACATTCTTTTGGACTGATTTTAGAAGTTTTTTCTGCATAATTTTTTTTTTGGATTTTTATTCGATTATATCAATTTTAGCAGCATATACAGTATTAGTTTTTTCACCCAATTTTATTTTTGGACTGATTTCAAAAAGGGTTTTTCTGCATAAATTTTTTTGGATTTTTACTAGATTTTCGTCTCCTTATTTATTTATGACATCAATCAATTTAGCGTCTGAGCCTTACGCCACAAGATATGGCATATGGCGTGGCTGCTACCACAACCAAGCTCAAACTCGCGATCTTACTAAATATTGCCGAAAAAAGTTTAAATACAACGAAACGGCCTTTTATCCGGAAACGGAAGGCGTTTATCACTGTAACAAGGATATGTGCAACGAAGTGGTAAAGAGGGAGAGCTTGTGCTGGGCGTGTCGCGACATCTGCGCCCCATCCGTTATACCTAGCTCGTTTTTTACGAGTTTGGTGTCAAAAAATAGAGCAAAAAATTAGCTACAAAACAAGCCTATGCTCATTCCAATTGGTCCACTGTGAAATAAAAGTTATGGCCAAATACGCTGAATTTGACCAAAACCATCTATTTTGGGCATAACTTTTTTCACAGTGGACCAATTCGAATGAGCATAGGCTTGTTTTGTGGCTAATTTTTTTGCTCTATTTTTGACACCAAATATTTTTCTAGATTGCGTTTGAACCGAGTTATATGGCTTAGGGCGCAAATGTTGGGACGCAATTGTCGGGTAACTGCGCTGGAATGTCTGAAAAGTGCCACACTGTGGCTAATCTGGCCAAAAACTTTTTTTTAAATACTTGATATGCCCAAAGCAAAAAGTATACAAATCTCAAACTTGTCAGAATGTTATGCTTCATTTTTTAGTTTTTTCGAATTTTTGTAAAGTTCGAAATAACTTTGGGGTAAAAAATCCCCCCTATTATTTTCGATATGTTCGAAAATTGTCAAATTTTTTGGTCGAATTTCGAAAAAAACATAAAACTACCTTAAGCATAAAATTCTGCAATTCTTTGACATACTAAACATTAAAAAAAGTTTCTGGCCAGACTGGCCACATTGGGCCTTTTTTTAATGTCTCAGCATCGATACATCGATACTTTCACGTTTCACTGATTTGGAAAAAGATCAAATTATGCTCTTTTATTCTGCAAATTTTATTGTGCTAAAATATAATCTAGAGTATAAAAATTTAGTTGCTTTTATATAACACTCGCCTTGTCCAATTTTTCAAAAAATTCAAAATTTTCATGTAAATTCATCTGAAACCGACTTTCATAAGGTAGTTTTTGACGTTGAAGCTGATCCTGACGTCAATTTTCACCGAATACGACAACTGATATCATTTTTTGACGCTGACGTGAGATTACCTCAAAAAATTTTGACGTATGCGTCAAAAATCAGTTGACGCATTATGTCGAAATGGACTTCAGATTCAAAATTCGGCGTCAAGAATTACCCAAGAGAAGATGAATTTACGTGAATTTTTTTTTGAATTTTTCGAAAAAAATACACCGTAAGCTAGACAAGGACACATAAACTAGAAAAGTACCCATTCGCGGTGCTAGATCGTGTTGAAAAAAGTTCCAAATGATTTTGTAAGACTTGTTAGACTAAAAGTATAAAAGGCAAAGTTGTGCAGAATTTTATGCTCTCTCTTTTGGTATTTTTAATTTATCAAAATTCGGCCAAAAAGTTCGAAATTTTCCCGAATTACCGAAAAATACGGTTTTTAGGGGATCTTTCGAAGTTTTTGTTCGAATTTCGAAAAATTAAAAAACCAAAAGATAGAGCACAAAATTCTGCACAACTTTACCTTTTATACTTTTGGTCCGACATGTCTACAAAAAAAAAGTTTTGGGTTGAATGGATCATTTGGCATTTTTTTCAACGAGCTAGAACCCCCATTCGCCAACATTTATTTTGAGTATATCTGTACATCAAATTTTATTTATTCAGAATGAAACAGAAGAGCGCATACGGACCACAAAAAAACCATTTGTTTGGACAACAACCACCGTCACATCAACAACCACCACTGTGACCAAGGACATGCTGGTCGCCACGGACAGTCGGGGAAACACGTAAGCCAAACATACAGTAATAAGACGAGGGCTCCAATGCGTTCGCAAAATTTTTGATGGGTGGCTACCATGAAAAAGTTATTTTGCGGACGGCATTCGGTCCGCAAGAACGGATGCAGACGCGGATGCCAAGGCGGATGTATTGTAACCACCCTTGACGGATAGTCAACGCGGATCAGAAAATCAAGTTCCCATTGAAACCATCCATCAAGTATTTTGCGGACGCGGAAGAAATGTCAAATATTTTTATGGCCCGCGTCAGCAAAACGAATTGCACAAAAATTTTGGTCATTCGAGCCACTTTGTACGCCTCCGCGTCCGAAATTGCATCCGCGTACCCCTGGGCTAGCCGAGGGTGTTTACAATTAGGGTGCTACGGAACCGGTCCGGAATCAACCGGTCACCTTGGAAGCAAAGTTCCGGTTAACCGGAACTGGAACTAAACCTTTTTCTTAAGAAACGACCATTTTGGGGATTGAAAAGTTAAAATCATGCCTTTTTTCCTGAAAATGGAAAGTAGTGATGTGCGAGACCCAAATTTTCCCGAGACTCGAGAAATGAGTTTACCTCGAGACCGAGATTTTACCTCGAGACCGAGAGCTGATTCCCCCCTCCCCCGAGACTCTACACTGAGAATCAAACCGAGACTTTTTTAAAGTCCTATTGAAAATTAATTTTTTAGACTAATAAAAAAATTTAAATAAAAGCTAAAATTCCATTAAATGTTGGTTAAAAATGCATTACCATTGTGTAGAGCTCGTCGAGCTGAGTAAGAATATGTAAATATTTTTTGGCGGTAACTGTAGAACGAACAAAATGCGAATTTCGGCGACCAGACTTGGGCGTTGAAGAAAATTTCTGGGTTTAGACCTTTTAAGAATAATTGAGCATTATTTTGCTTTAAAGTTTTATGAAAAATAAATGATGCCTGTGGCACCGACAGGGACCGCCGGAGAAAAAATTGATATAGGTATTAGGGCTGTTCGAAACTCTCGGTTTCGAGTCGAGAAAAGTTTCGGGTTTTTTGGGTTTCGGTCTCGGGTTTCGGTTTCGGGTTTTTGGTCTCGAAAATCGAAACTTTTTTACACTGGATAAAATGGCACTTACGGAAAATTAAGTGACTGTTGACCGACCGACCGACGGACCATCGGATCCATCATTCAAATTTTGTAATATACATAATGCCAAAATACTCTAACCTTTTTTTCAATTCTGCTTTTTCCTTCACACATTTTTCTTAATGAACTTTTAACACATTCCATAGTGAATTTTTCTTGACAAAAAATTTCTTGATGATTTTTTTTTGGATTTTCTAGTTTTATTTATTGTTTTGATTCTAATTATTTATTATTTACAGAAATGGAAGTTGGACTTAATTTTAATTTGCAATTGCTGTCAATGATTTTTTTCCACGGGACCGCAATTCCGAAAATGAAAAATCTAAATCTGACATCATATTCGAATTCAGCGCATCTGAAAACCCCCGGATCACTTAACAAAATTTAAATTTGTTAATGAAAAAAGTTGGAAAAAAATTCCAGGGGAGGTAAACTGCACACGAATTTTTCTCTCAAAATTCCCTTAAAATTCCATAAAAATGATCAAATTTCTTAAGAAAAAAGCATTAATTTTTCAAAATTTTCTCCGGCGGCCCCTATCGGGACCGCCGCACTCCCCGAAAAATTATTTGCAAAAAAAAGCAGAAATAAGGTCCGCGAATAGACATCTTCAGACCCCAAAATAAAGCAAATGCTTTAAAAAAGCCAACTTGGCAACCCTGATGATTTAACTGAGCCGGCCCATTCTTTTTTGCGTTATTTCCAATCAATGATCTGCGCGATGGACGATTTGAACATAGATCATTTTGAATGTTTTTGTCATAAACTCCAATTAGTAAGTGATTTTCATTATTTCAGATTTAAAAAGATAAAAGCAACTTTTTTTGCATTTTAACTTTGATGGTTGAATTAAAAAAATGATTTTTTTATTGAATTTTATTAAAAGTCTCGGGTTTCGAGTTTCGGTTTCTCGGGTTTCGGTACCCAGTTTCGGTTTCGGGTCCAAGTTTCGGTTTCGGTCTCGAGTTTCGAGTTTCGGGATTTTTCAGGTTTCGAACAGCCCTAATAGGTATACGCATTACTTTAAAAATTAGCTAGACTGGAAGGGTACCCATTCCTAAAGAAAATTTGTCCACTTTCACCTTTGAAAATGCCAGAATATCCAGCAGTATAAAAAGTCTCTCGTTTTCCGAACTCAAAACCCGAAACCAAGACTCGAGACCCTAAAAAACCGAGAAAAAATCTCAGCTCTAGAGTCGAGATCGAGACTCTTGAACATCTCTACTGGCAAGGACCCCATTTTGTTGTGAAATACCAGGTTTTCCCGCTAAAAAAGACCACACTATTGATTAATAAAAAATATAAAGAAAATATCATTATTATGGCTATTTTGCAGGGCAATCAACGGATGGGTGAAGGGCACATCACAGCCTTTCAAGCTGGAAAAGATTGGTGAGGCATGCGGATCGCCTGCCGAAAAGGACCACCTGAGTCCGGAATTTTCGATGAAAATTTGTGTGCGAAACGGCTACAACTGTTCACAGGGGTAATTTTTTGCTATAAATAAGTGAAACAAGTTTTTAGCCCCCCTGGAATTTTTTAAAAAAAAATTTTCTGCTTAATTCAACAAACAATCTTGCTTTCGGAAGTCATCATCATCAGGGGCAAAGCAGATCATTTTTTCAAATTTTCGAAAAAACTGAAAAATAAAAAATTTTTTAACTTTTTTTTCAAAAATTTAACCATTTTGTAAAAATAATTTGTATCTAAAATTTTCGATAAAATTTTTAAAATTTTCTTGGAAATAAAAAAAATTAAATTTTCAAAAAATTATTTTTTTTAAATTTCAACTTTTTAAAATTTTTGAAAAAATTTTTTTGAATTTTTCTCCAAGTTTTTTTCTGGAGGCTTCGGGGGGGGGGGNAATTGTCATATGACTTTCTAAAATCTGTGATTTTTCCACCTTTTCTTTTATTTATTCCATTTTGATGATGCTCCACAGTGTAAAACAGAAAATCAGAGAGTTGAAAAAAATCATACAACCAATCTGACACCAGATTCGAACTCATCAGCACATGTTAAAACCCCTGGTTGATTCGTAATAGTATGAGTTTGTTTGTTAAATTTGGCAAGAAAAAAATATTAAAAAAAAATCCATGAAGAGGGCTTACACTGGAATACCCTAATTGTAAGACATTTGTTTTGGGCCCCGACATTTTTGCGGCTCTTGGTATAACAGGGTTATAGAACCAAACCTAGAGAAACGAATCTGATGTCAAAAAATGGAGCAAAATGGGCGAAGTGGACCACTATAAAATTATGCCGCGAAATTCACGAAAAAAAAATATTTTTAATTCACACATTTTGAATGGCCCAAAACCGTCTGTAATCTGCATAATATGGTCTAGAATGAGCAGTAAAATCACGAAAAAAAGTTGTTGCTTGATGAAAATTGCGTTTGGTTGCCCTATAATTTACGCTGTTATAACCACTTATAACAAATTGAAACCTATATAAAAGTGTAAAAAAAACTCAAATTGAGGTTGCGCCATGCTGTGCAGCAATTTTTCCAAATTAAATTTAAGATGGCTAAAAAAGTATGCGAATGATTAAAATTTTTAACCGTAAAAACTCAATTAGGACCCCATGTGGTGGTCTTATTTTTCAACCCCTCTGGAGAGGGGGCGTCTATTAGAGATTTCCACTAGAGTTTCTTCGGAGAAGGGAGGTCTATTGGAGGGGTGGGCTCCTAATGGGAGGTGGGGAGTGGGGACTTAAAAGAGGTAATACGGTACTTGGGATTTGTAAAGATTGTCCATTTGTCGGATTTCAGGCTTCTGTTGTGCTATGTGAGTCGGCTGTCCAATGATCACAGTTGGGATTCCAGTCTGCGGGGAAAGCTCAATCTCGAGGATCGAACCGATCAGTTTGCTCCAGCGATGGTGGACATTGTTCATGGAGGACTTGAATGGCAGTGCAAACAGATGGTACCAGGATGGCAGGGGGCCCGGCTGAACGCACTCAACCTCGTAGCCATCAACAACACACTCGAAATCCAAACATCCATCAGCCAATCAGGGTAAATGAGTGTGAAAATTGTGCAAAAAAATAAATTCCATGCAAAAATAATAGCCAACATAACGCCACGAATGCCATATCTTCTCTACTAATACTCCCCTCTCCCCCTAATATAAGGGATCCCTTTAATATAAGGTGCCCTTTGGAAGGGGTTGATCTCTAATATAAAAAGAGATCCTTTAATAGAGCCCTAATATAGCAGGCCCCTAATATAAGAAACCCCTCTAATACAAGGGATCCACCCTGATGAAAGTTTTACATATATAGGTTACCTCTTCTAATATATGAGATACTCTAATGGAGCCCCTAAAATAACAAGCCATATATGAGGGATCGCTCTAATATAAGTGCCCTTTGGAAGGGGTTGAGATATGTAATAGGCTCCTCTAATATAAGAGATCCTCTAATGGAGCTCCTAATAAAACAAGCAACTAAAATAAGGGATCCTTCTAATATAAGGTGCCCACTGGAGGTGGCTTGAATATTATACCTACTAGACTCCTCTAACTCTAATATAAGAGGCTGCTGAAATTTACGTGGGTCCTGGAACGTGGATTAAATACATAAGGAACCCTCTAATAAACCTCCCTTATATAAGGGACCATCTAAAAAATCATATGCCTTTCAAAATCCGTGCTTCACAACCTCCAAAAATCACTCAGGTAAAAATATCGGTTGGACATATCTTTTTTTCAGAAATGAGCGAAAAGTGGTCAAGCTGAAAATGGGCAACACCATCGAGCAGAACAGTCGTTGTTCCGTGATCCGGTTCGGACTGAAAGATAGTGACATGGATGAAGTGCTGGACGAAATCATCAATGGCCTGCCCTTGGCGGATTTGAACCCCTTGGACATTTTGCGCTTCGATGTGACCATGGGCCTGCCGCTCGCGGAGCCGGTGTTCGTGGTGACGCAGAGAGCCCATGATCATTTTCAGGCCTGGCAGTGCCAGATGCGCATCACATTCGTATGTACCCGGAGTAACGGGATAGGAGTGGTCAAGGAATAAGTTGGTAATATTGTGGTATGTAACCCCCTTTTTGAAAAAAATCCAAGGTATAAAAAAATTTAGGCCTTCGGTTTTTTTCAAAAAAAGGGGGGGGTACAAACCACAATATTACCATACCCAGAGCAACAGTGTATAAATGGTAATGGTCACGGAGCAAGGCACTATTACTGTAGCAAACGCATATTCTTATCTAGTAGGAAATGCAAATTCTTATGTACAGGTCAAGGTGTACAAATATATGCGTAATTTATGCTCTCTTTTAACATTTTTAGTTTTTAAAATTTGCGCTAAAATTTTGAAAATTTTCTTAAAAATACTATTTTCGCAGTTTTATAAAATTTTGAAAAATTTCAAAAAATTTTACAGAAATTTTAAAAACTAAAATGGCTAAAATATACAGCTAAAAATTCTGCATATATTTGTCTTTTATAGTTTTGCCCTAGCAAGCTTCAAAAAAAGTTTTCGGTTGTGGCGGGATTTTGAGCAGGCAAGATTTGGAATGGACGCGGAAAAACATATTTGAGGGGATGAAATGTCCAATTGGAATGTGAAAATGGCGTAATGACTTTCAAAGTAAATTCAAATCATCCGATCATTGTGTCTCATTGTAGAGTATCAAAGTAACGGGGTAGACCTAGAGAAAATGATTTAAGCATCATATTTTCATTGCTATAGATATAGACCAATTTGGATGTTTATGGTTTATGCTCATTTTGTAGTTTTTTTTGTAAAAAAAAATTGTCATTTAAATTTTTTCGTTAGGATGCTTTTGAACCGAAATATAATGATGGGGCGCAAAAGTCGATATCCCAAAAAAATTTTGGTCTAATAGTAATAGAGCAAATGCAACTTTTTGTTGCAGGAAGAAGGCGATTGTAAGGGGAACTGTGAGCATGAGAGCAACAATCCTGCTTGGAAGGTGGTCCAACCCAAAATCGACAAAGGAAACCAAACCAAGGAGCAGGTCAAGGAATAATTGATCAATGATCAGTATGTCAAGCGACCAAAGATCAATGATCAGTGTACCGTCTACTAAGTATGTATAACCCTCCTCACTTTCCTACCAATTATCAGTATACCTTCTACCAAATATGTATAACAACCCTCTTCTTCCCTCCTCCCAACCCACTTTCCTGATGCCTATTATCCTTTTCCCCTCATTTGTATGCCATTCACTGTTGCCAAATGTATCCGTTTAGAAGTGCTGTTAGGACTTTAAAAAGGCCCTAAAAACCTTTAGAAACTTTAGACTTGTTAGACCAAAGTACAAAAGGCAAGTTGGTGCGTAATTTTGTGCTCCATCTACTTTTGAACTTTTTAGTTTATTGTCTGAAAGGTTCAAAAGATGGAAAAAACTCTATTGTTCGATATTTTCGGTATTAGTCTATCAATTCTAAAAATAAAGGCATGGACCCTTACTGAACCCTTTTATCAGTCTAACCTCTACAATTTGTATAGATTTTTCACACAAAATTTGTTTGTTACATAGGTTACGAACTTTATTTTCGTAAATGGCACCTATCCCCTCTGCCCCCTTTCCCCCGGCTTGCCATGCTTAATCCCTTCATTCATTCACCATTTATTCCGGAATAAATCCTTTGGCTTTTCGATCCGCATTTATTACACATTATTATTTTCAAATAGACAAATTTACATAATTCATTTGCAAAAAACATAAATAGGGGAAATTTATCCGCCATCACAAAAGAATTTTTTCATTATTCGTTCAATTATTTTTTGGATCCCTCAAAATTTTGATTCGATTTGGTATTCCCAAAAATTCCAATGAGAACCTTTAAAATTTCGGTTTCGTACCCCTCGAAATTTTGATTTTCAAATTTTTATGTCACCCGAAATTCGGATTTTAGCATTCTGAACCCTCGAAATTTTTTAAATGCATCTCGTACTTTCTTTTTCGATACCCTAAAAATTTTATTTTGCACCCGGATCTTGTTTCGATTTTTCAGAATGAATCTTTGAAAGTACGATTTCACGGATTCCTAGAAATTTTGTTTTTGGACAACACGAAATTTCGATTTTTGGACCTATCGTGCTAGCAGAAAAACTCGATTCTTTGGTTCCAAAGATTTTTCGACGGTACCTGAAAGACGGCCGGTTTTGGGATTCTAATACTAACATTTTTGAGTCCCGAGGATAATTTTTGACGCGGAACCCGATTTTGACGACTTTTGATTTTGACGTAATGCGTCACTGACGTCAAATTATTATTGTAAATAATGCTTCATACTAGTTGCAACTTCTACATGCGGCATCCCGGCTATGCACATATACCTAATAGTAATATGGTATATGCGCCACGATAAAATATGCTAGTTCGGGATGCCGCATGTAGAAGCCGCAAACGAATATGAAGCATTATTTCGATAAAAATTTTGACTCAGCGTCAAAAACTGAGGTCAATGACGCAATACATCAAAATGTTCGTCAGAATCGGAGTCAGCGTAAAAAATTACTGCAGGGAGGTCGTAAAGCACACGTGTATTAAATAAAATTGAGTCCCAGGATTCTAATGACTTATTAGTGTACCAAAAACGGCCATCTTTCAGATAGTGCCGATTTGTCCATCTTTCGGAACCCCCGAAACTTTCTATGACCCCCCCCCCAATTTCGATGTTTGAATCTATTTTCCGTCCTTGATCAACTCCATCTGCTGATATTTTTGTTAGCCTATCACGATTTGCATGTCGAATTCGCGCGCTTTCCTCTCGCATTCTGTCTGTATACGCTCTAGCTTGTCCTCCAACATCTCTACAATCCCTCGCTCTTTTGTCGTCTTACTGATCACTATTTTCTCGTACTTTGTCCGCTTCATTAACTCTCCCAAATCCCTCAATATTTCGTTGATTTTGTATCTCTTCCGCACTTCCGGGCTCATCAATCTGATCGTCCGATTGAACACACTGTCCTGATCGGTCACAAACCATCGCAATGCCAAACCATTTTGTTGCAAGATGCTGGACAACGCTGTTCGAAGTTGGCGCAACCTCTTGTCCAACGCTAAAATTTAAAAAAAAAATTCTAAATTTTTGTGCTCCTACTAAGCAAAAATAAGTTTAAATTTTTACCCGATGTCATTATAAAGTTGGAATTGGAACTCCGAGACATCTTTGATTTTTTTATTCCAAGCCGCCCAAATTATTTTTCAGATTCCAAAGCCTATTCAAAGAAGACCGTGAAAAAATTTTCAATAAAAATCCAGGAATTGTGTTAAAATTATCGAGAAATCTATGTCCTCATTTATCTGATGCCTATGAAAATTGTTTAAAAATCCGAAGCCCAAAATCAGGGGCCTATGAAAATTTTTTTTTAACCAAAAACCGAGCTTAAGAAATTGTTTGATTTTGTGTCGTTTTCAAAATTTCTTGTACCTCTCCAAGGGTTAAAGTCAATCTTGAGTTCTCGTTCAAATTTTTCCGCAAATCCCCTTCGCATAAAATCCATCATCTGTTTATAGTCTTGGCTAAAAAAATATTAAGGATATTAAATAGAAGACCACCTTATTATATAAAAAATTACTCTTTTATATTTCGTTATAAAAATAAAAATTAACTACAAAAATAAACAATAAAAACGTCTTTTTCTCATAATAATTTCTCAGAAAAAAAAGTAGAGCATAACTGCCCGGAACTTTTTTGATGTCCGGTTTAGAGTTCAAATTAAAAAAAACGAATCAGAACTAGGAGAGTACACGAAAACTATGTCACGAGCTATAAACTCGTGAAAAGTTCTGATTATTCTTTTTGTACTTGTCAGTAAAAACCCTGGCTAAAAAGGTAAAAACCGAAAAAGTTCGTGACCAACTTCTGGTAGTGTTGAATTCTATTCCCGATACTACTGAACCTATTTTTACATACCGTATTTCCTGTATTAAGACCCCGGGGTTCTTATTTTTCAACCTATTACAAGGAGGGGACTAGTTGCAAGGAGGGGACTTAATACAGAAAATACGGTATCTGCGAATAATTTTTAGATTTTTGCCTCAAAATTTTGCAATGGCTGTCCTTCGCCTCCACCGCTGTCCGCACAGTTTTGCTCAGCTCTCCAAAATAGTCCTTCGCATGGGTCCAATAATCTTGGCTGGGCCGACTTTTCTTGTCAAGCTCGGTGACCAGGCGTCTCAGCAACCGTAGGCCTATTTTAAAATTTTGTATAATTTTTTATATTTTTATTTTTTTCCTAATTACAAATACCCTATAAAGGCTGTCCCGATAAAATATTTCATTAGGTCCCTTTTCCGGAGTTTGGAAAAATCCCTTTACCCCTTCCCCGCTGGTAGGCGTTAAAAAAGTGTCAAATGGCAAAATTTTGGCCGATTTTTAAACTTAATAGGCCGAAAATATAAAAGCCATTGTGCAGAATTTTATGCACTATCTTTTTTATTTTCTATTTTTTGAAATTCGGCCAAAAAATTCGAAATATCCCCTAAAATCCTATTTTTCTGTATTTCGGGAAAAAATTCGGCCAAAAAATTCGAAATATCCCCTAAAATCCTAAATCCGAAAAATAAAAAAAAATCAGAAGATAGAGCATAAAATTCTACACGATAGTTTTTTATAATTTCTGCCAAAGAAGCTTAGGATAAAGCTTAGGATACATTTGGCACTTTTTAACGCTCTAGAACCATCTATAACTACAAATAATTAGAAAATTATATTTAGGACGAAGATGAATAATAATGAAAACATCGATTTGCTGTGACAATGATGGATTAAATGATGAATCTCTTGAATTTTTGAGAAATTAAAATCAATTTTTATTATATTGTGCCTCTGCCTGATAACCTTTGAAAAAATAAGGCCTCCCTCAATAAAATAAGGCCCCATTCCCTTCAGAGATGATTTAAACTAGGGTAGATCGGGATCCCGGCCGAGATCCCGATGTTCGGGATCCGGGATTGAAATCCTGAAATGGCCAATCTCGATCCCGAATCGGGATCCCGAATTTCCAGGTTTTAATCTCGACCGCGATCCCGAGAAAAAAATTCGAAGAAAAATGACTTCTTGCCTATTTTTTAACTTTTTTCTTTTGAAAATCTTTAATGTTTTTAGGTTACTGTTTTTAAATTACCAGATTTCCGATTAGTTTATGGAATTTTTAGCCCACGAATTTTTCATTTAAAATTTTTGATTTTTGCTCAAATCCCGAAAATTTTCTTGGGATTTTGGGATAAATCCGATCCGAATTGAAACGGGATTTAGAGATCTACTTTCGGGATCGACTTTGACAAATGCAGATTCCGAAAATCGGTTGAGATCCCGTCCCGCTCTCTCTAGTTGAAACAAAATAAGGCCTGGGCCTTATTTTAGAGAGAATACAGTATTGTTTTTTACCAAAATTTGCGAACGCGCAGGATTCCACTTGGCGGTATAACCCGACATAGCTGTCCGGCCGGCGATTTAGCACAAATTGGGCCCATTTGGACAGAATTTCGTCCAATGTGGCATTTTGTGGCCCAACTTCTAGGTCCAACAACATGTACTCTATGGCATTTTGCAATTTGAACGCCAAATCCAAAAATTCGTCCGGCGACAGGGAAAACACGGACAGATCCCTTTTCAGAGCTTGGATCTGCAAAAATTTGTCGTAATTTTTTAGGGCTGTCGAAAATTTGGTTTTTACATTTAGGTAACCGCGTTCATTTAAATCCCAATAAAATGTTTTTTTTTTATTTTTCGAGAGCAGGGAAAAAACTTTTATAAATTTATTTCGCATATAAAAAGTAAAATAGTGTAAAATTTTATGCTTTATCTCCTGATATTTTTAGTTTTTGAAATTTCGACAAAAAATTCAATATTTTCGTGAAAAACTTGTTCGTGAAATTGAAAAACGATAAGTTTTTAAAAGTTTTAATTTCAGAGAATGCGAAAAAAAATGCTAAAAGATCATATAAAATTCTTTAGAGCTTTGACTTATATACTTTTGGTCTAAAGAGGTCTGAAAAAAGGGTTACAGAGGATTTATCACTAATGTCAAAATTTCAAAAAAAAACAACTTCGGGCTTGATTTTGGCGGTTTTTACCCCCCCCCCTCCCAGCATACCTTTTTGGTCGCAAAATCTTCTTTAAAAAGGTGGAACAGCGTTTTTAGTCGTTCCTCCTTCACCGCAATGGTGTACTTATCCCATGCCGAAAGTGCCATTTCGAGTTGGGCCACAGCAGTGCGCGAACTTGTGCCGCAACCCAGGCAATTTATGCAGGAACTGGTGGCGGCAGATTTGGGCCTCGATTCGCGCAACTCGCGGATCGCGCACTCAAGTTCGGCCAGCTTTTTCAGATCATAGTTATAGAGCGAAAGGCCGGTGTATTTGGTAAAATGTGCCTTTAAAACTTGCTCCATCTGCTGTTTTTCGGCCATCATTTGATCCATAATCTAAAAATCTGTCAGATATGAAATTATATATCTATCTTTTTGCATATAAATAATGTAAAACATGTAATCTTAGACGGTGCTAGGACGTTAAAAAGGCCCTTTAAGGGCGTTAAAAAGAGGCCCAATAAGACCAATCTGGTCAAAAACTTTTTTGTTAGACTTGTTAAACCGAAAGGATTTTTACCTTTTTGGTCGCAAAAATTGGGTTTTCCCCCTAAAAATTCAATTTTTCGGTATTTCAGAAAAATTTCGAACTTTATGGCCGAATTTAGAAAAAAATAAAAATACCAGAAGATAGAGCATAAAATTTTTTTATACTTCCGTCTAACAAGTTTTACAAAAAAAATTATGACCAGCCTAGTCTTATTGGGCCCTTTTTTAACGTCATAGCACCATCTAATACACCTTTGTCAGTGTTCTTAAAACTTCCCTCTCCGGCGGAATGGGAGCCTGAGCCAAATTTTTGAAAATGTCGGGAAAATTGTTATTGTCAAAAATTCCGAGAGCTCTCCCTCTGTTTTACCGATAATTCTAGTATTCTTAGCATAATCTAAAGTTTTTCAAATATGCTCTAAAATCTTATGAGGAATTTTTGTCCAAAATTCCAGCGACAAACTGGGCAGAATTTTGAGCTCAATCTTTTGGTGCTTATAATTTCTTTGAAATTCGGTCAAAACGTTCGAAATTTTCGCGAAAACCCCATCTTCGATATTTTAGGAAACTTTCGTGCTTTTTGGTCGAATTTCAAGCCAATAGATAATAGCAAAAGATAGAGGATAAAATTCTGTAAAAAAACTAGCAAGCTTAGAAAAGTTACATATCACCCATTTGACGGTTTTTAATGCCCTAACAACAATACACATGATGTGTGTTATACGTTTTACTAGTTTTTTCTTAACAACTCGTCAACTCACGTACTGTATAGTTTTCACGTGTGGTACGTTAGAGTCACGAAGCTATAACTCGCTTAAATGAAACCTAGAGAAACGAGTTGATTGGCTACGAAATAAGTCTAGGCTCATTCAAATTGGCCTATTTGAAAAAAAGTTATGGCCAAAATACACGCATTTTTCGGAAGTTCGCCAATACGCGTGCTTATCTATCCGACAATCCGGATGATCATTTTTGCAGATCTATAGCAGACATTTAGACCTATGATTCAACACCAAACCTGTTTCTCTAGGTTACTTGTAAGCCGAGTTATAATCATCTTTCTACCCTGGGGACTCTAACGTGTGGGACTCTGTAATGACTCACCCACCCGTTTTTAATATGTAACGTGTGATCCGACACCTCATACACTACATTTGTATGTTTTTTCCAAAATTTTCAACTCCAATCTTGGTCACCCACCTCCAACTGGACAGCGCGTGGTTGCTGTTGCCCGTCATCATCGTCGAGTTGGGCCAAATATGCCTTCATCTGCGCCAAATGCCGAACAAACTCCGGATCACATGACAATTTGGTCCCGTACAAATTGAATCTGTTGTCAAACCCGTGCATGGTACTGATTTCGTCCGGCACCCGTTCGAACATCTCGTCTAACAATTCTAATTGTTCCCCATTTGCCAATTTGGCTGCCTCAAGCCGTGAAAACACCTTGAACACCTCCGAGTACCGAGTGGCTATGTCGTTTACGGTGTCTGAACAGATTATAACATTTAAAACATTGTTTCGATGTCAAAATTGTTGAAAATTTCCAAGTTTCAGAGTTCGCAAATCGATACATTTGAGAATGGCTATGTGTTCAAATCAAAAATAAAACCAAAAATTAATTTAAACCCAAACTAAAAATGCTGAGCCCGGATTCAGACCTGCATCTGGATTTAGGGGTTTCTGGACAAAATCAGGGAAAAATCAGGATTCCACAAAATGCCTCGATCTGGAATCTGAATCTTGGATTCAGGTCAGGCAAATACGGATTATGTATAACAGATGAATTAAATTACCGTATTTCCTCTAAAATAAGGCCTACCTTTTAGGAGGTTTGAAAAAATAAGGCCTAGGCCTTATTTAGAGGAAATGCGGTATGAGGTTTATTGGGTTAGGGATCACGGATTAAAAACCGACTAGCTCCAACCCTGATTCAGGTCCATCTTGATTTCTAAAAAGTCTAACAAGTAAGAACTTAGTCTAACAAGTAAGAATTTGAATAAAAAGTCCATTAGACCATTTTACTTGCCCTGATATTCTCCCACAAATAATGCGGCATTTTTGATGACATCAAAATACGTATCAAGGTCTTCTTTCCATGTCGATAGTTCTAAATTTTGTAAATTTATACAAAATTTATATTTGGCAAATTTTGCAAATTAGGGCCAAAGATAAAAAATTCCTTTGAATTTCCATAAATTTTGGCCAAATTTTTATTTAAAAAATATTCTTTATTAAATGTTATTTTATTAATGATAATAATAACTTCAATTTTTTGTCAATTATTTATTCTATTATATCAGTAAAAAATAATTGCTTGGCAAAATTATTTGAAAACCATTTTTTGTATACTTTTTTTAAATTTTTGCACTTAAAAATTCTTCAGTTTCTATTAATTATACCAAAGAAACTGATAATTTTTCTACAATTTTTTCAATTTTTGTTTTAAATATTTTTCAATTTATTTTTTTTATTATTTTAGTCACTTTCGCTGATCCCGGGATACATGGCCTTGTTCACATAAAAGTACATGTAAAGGCGACGAAGCCAGTCCCCCACTTGGACTTTGTCTGAATTCCTGTTGAACCGGTAAACTTGGCCAACGCCCCTTGCGCTCTTCAGAATGGGCAATAATTTTTGGTCTAAAAAATTTGAAAATTTAAATTTTATGAAATTTTTGCACATAAATTAGCCCGAAATCATTAGGGTCCTATGTGGTGATTTGAAAAGTGTAACATTTTTTGGGGGAAATTTTTTCCGAAAAAATCATGTTTTTCGTAAATATCGATACGAGGATGTGCCAAATGGGGCAAAAAACCCATAATGGCCTATTAAATTTAAATTTTTAAAAACTTGGCTAAATATAACTATAAGATATTAATATTTTTGCTTAATTTTTTTTTGAATTTTTCAAAAACATATTTCTGGATATAAAGCGGAAAATTTGTACAATAATAACCTTTTAAATAAAAAATTGTCCACTGACTTTTTTCAAGATGGCATTTTGGGAAATAAATTCGGGTATTTCAGAAAAATTAAAACATTGTCATACCAAGTCTATGTGGTTGATAAGTTTGAAATTTAGAATTTTAAATTTAGAATTATAATTCATGCTAAGTTATATAAGTCGGCTGATGTAGGCCTAAAAAATTTAAAATAATAATCAAAACGATATTTTAGCATAAGGGAAAGCAAAGCTTTTTAAAAAAATTTAAAGAATTATTTTATTTTATTTTATAATAATTTTACACTCTTCCGCAGTTTCAGGATTGTTGTTATCGCCAGGAGTACAGTGTATGAAGACGGGAAAAAATTGAAGCAAAATTAAAAAACATTGAAATTTCATGATCTTCATAAGAATAAATAAATTATTCTATATTTTTTGCAAAAAGTGTGAATTTTTTTACAAAAAATAAGCTTTCAAAAGATTTTAAAAAGAATATGTATGTATTCTATATAAATGGCATATTTTGGGCAATGAATCGATAAAATGGGGCCAAAGTAAACTATTTTTGGTTAATCGATTTTCTAACTGCAAAAAATATAAAATATATATTTATAAAAAATCGAATTATATTAGCATTATTTTTCTCGAACTATTCTACAAATTACAACAAGTGCAATTTTTAGGTGCAAAAAAACGGTGCTATGTCGTTTCGGCGAAAACCGTCATAATGGGCGTTTCGGCGAAAACCGCCAAAATAGAATTACTTTTCCTTAAAACTTTTTGGTTAGACTTGTTAGACCAAAAGTATAAAAAGCAAAAATGAGCAGAATTTTATGCTGATTAGAATAGTATATTTTGCTTTTCGAAATTCGGCCAAAAAGTTCGAAATTTTTCCGTAATACCGAAAAATTGGGTTTTTAGGGGTTATTTCGAACTATTTGGTAGAATTTCGGAAAAATTTTTATACCATTCGAATCAGCATAAAATTCTGCACATTTTTGCTTTTTATACTTTTGGTCTAACAAAAAAGTTTTAAGGAAAAAATTTTCTATTTTGGCGGTTTTCGCCGAAACGCCCATTATGGCGGTTTTCGCCGAAACGACTCAGCACGCAAAAAAAACCAAAAATAGGTGTCTATTTTAGTTTTGTGTGCTAAATTATCATGTTTTATTGCATTATATGATGCAATTTTGGTACAAAAAAAATTCACGAAAAGGGTAGTTTTTGATGCGAAATCCAACTCTGGTGCTGAGAAAAAAAAACAAAAAACTAAAACGCTAAAAAATTCCTCAGAATAAAAAAAGCTCGAGTGATTCCGAAACTGCCCTCCTTAAAACCTCCTTAAAAGTGTCCGGTAAGGGTGCATCTGAAATACTCTATATATTTCGAAATTTCTTAGAAATTTTGTATTAAAATTTTTTATCAGTAAAAGTTTAAAAAATTGAAACATGGATTAGAAAGTACTGGAATTTTGGTCCAAAAAATCTAAATTTAATTTTAGATTTATAAAATGGTTTTAAACAAACGAGAAATCCCATCCCTAATTAATATTTTTTAAATTTCCTATAATAAAGTAAAATAAAAATATTAATTGATTTGTAATTAAAATGAATCATAAAATTATTCCATAGTGTGTTTTGTTGTATAATGAAGATTTAAATACGAAAAATATGAAATAATTGTATAATAAAACATAATTCATTATTAACAATTAAATAATAGTTAACTAATAAAAATGTCATCATAATAATAGATTTTATTGGAATTTTAGAGGAAATGATTTAACTAATTTTTTTTACGTTTTATTATATCAAAACAATGATTATACTGTAAAAAACTTTTAATTTTTCAGGAAAGAAATTGTATACTAAAAGTTTATAATTTTAATTTTCAATTTTTAAAGCCAAGTAATAGGTCGATAAAATGAAAAGATTGAATAATGATACACTTAAAAAAATAAAAAATAATAAATAAAAACATAGTACTTAGGGTGTAAAATAAGTTCGCGACCCTCTTCAAAGATTTCGTAAAAATATTTTTTAAAAAATTAAATTAAACTGAATGAATCCTTCAAATAACTACCATTATAAACTATGATATATTAGCACTTTTTACATATAAAAATTAAAATTAAAGGAAGTTATTAACAAAATTACCATCTGGGGTCATTTTTGACATGGTTTGGTTGGACCATGTTTTTCCCGATTATGGAATATGTTAAAAATCAGTTCAAATGGCTATTTGATAGAGGAATATTTGGCGAATATTTTGGTTAAAAAAGAGATTCTCAATAAATCTATTTAATATTTTTCTGAGGGATTTTTTTGAAACATCGATTCTGAACCAACATGCCAAAAAAGTATTCTTTAGTAAAAATGACCAAAACAAGTTAAGAGAATTGAATTTTTGAAGTATTTTACATATTATTGCACCATTATATTGAATCATAATGGTTTAATCCTCTGAAAATGTCACAAAGTTGAGATTCACAATTTGACCCCTGAAAATGGCCAAAATTTTGAGGGGTTTTGGTGACCTCATATTACCCTTTATTGCACTTTTCAAAAAATTTACTTTTTGTGGAATAAAAGAGGGCCCCTTTGGGCAATTGTTTAGTGCAAATTTTAGGTTTCCAACTTGGAGGGATTGTTCAGCTAGAGATCATAGAAAAATATGGTAGGTTGCGAATTTTGGGTTTATTTTTTATAAAATTTATAATTTATTTAAAATATAAATTAATATTGACTTTTTCAATCAAAAATGAAAGAAAACATTTTGTTCTTCAAAATAAAAAAAAGTTGACAAAAATTGACAGCCAAATTGCAAAGTTATGAATTTTTTAAAATGCCCCTATTAGGAGGGTCGCGAACTTATGTTACACCCTAAGTATAATCCCTGAGAACGAGCTCTGTCTGGGTCCTGATTTCTTGGTTAGAAATTAAAATTCGGGAGCACCTTCCTGGTTTCTGTACCCAGGTTTTAAAACCTAAAAAACTAGAATAGTCCCAAAAACCTCTGGGGTCGGGTCCAGAAACCCAGAAAACCAAAGGGTTGGACCGATTTTGGATGGTCCTGGGCTCCGGACCCATGTCTTGAAAACCAATAATTTCCTTCGGGCCCAGTAATCCAGAAAACCCTAGATCTGGACTCAGAACCGTGCTGAGTCATTTCGGCCTAAAGTGCAAAAATAACATATCAGTCCCAGAAAACTTTTTTGTTAGACCTGTTAGACCAAAAGTATAAAAAGAAAAGTTGTGTAAAATTTCATGCTGATTCTGATGGTATAAAAAATTTTCTGAAATTTCCACAAAAATGTCAAAAAAGTCGAAAATATCCAAAATTCGGGGTTTTCTGAAATATTTCGACATTTTTGTCGGAATTTCGAAAAAAAATTATACCATCAGAATCAGCATGAAATTCTGCACAATTTTGACTTTTATACTTTTGGTCTAACAGGTCTAACAAAAAAGTTTTCTGGGACTGATATGTTATTTTTGCACTTTAGGCCGAAACGCCCATTTTTGCACTTTAGGCTGAAATGACATAGCACCACCCAGAACAGCAGGTCCGGAGTCTAGTAGTATATTTGTCTAGTTTAATGCATATTTTGACAATTATTTTGAATTTTTCATGTTCATAATATGTCGATTTTTAGTTTTAAAGTCCATTCTATCAATTTTATATACCAATTGTTATGAGTCATGAGCTCTAATAATTTATTTTATAATTTCCTAAGTAAATATTTATTTAAAAATGCATTAATGGGAGGCAGACGAGATAAACAATTTGAGATATGGAATAGAAAAAAGGTTGAGACTCAATATTTTGTGAGTAATCGATTAAAAGAAAAAAACTCAGAAAAGGCAATCACGTAAAATCTGAAAAATATTCAATTTTTTCCAAAAAATAGGATGTACTAATATCCAAAAATCTTTAAAAAATTCTGATATAAAAGAATTTTAAGCCGTAAAAATTCCAAAAAATTATGAAAAATAGTATTTAATGAGATTTTCGTGATTTTTTTTGTCAGAGAACTAAAATGAAAAAATATTCGTGTTTTATCCTTTGGTAAAATTCTTCATGATTGCCTCTAAAATAAAAGGAACATAAAACTTTTGATAAGTTTATTCTGCAGTTTTTTCTGGCACTTTTCGACGGCTCACCCGACACTCCTCAATATGGCTATTTTCGGAGAAGTTGAGCATAATAGGTTCGGAGCCCTTGTTAAAGGATTGTCGGACTGGTGCCACACAAAACACTTGGCAATCGGAGAAGATGTATGCCTAAGGGTTTAGAAAAAAATTTAACTTATAAGAAGATTATGAAAGTTTTAGA
>LDKF01000104.1:22985-53677 GCA_001026735.1 Rotylenchulus reniformis | reverse complement strand
CCCCGAAATTTTTTTCTGGCTACGGGCCTGCCCTGAATAATAAGTTTAGAATCACAATAAATTCCAAATTGATTTCTATCATGAAATTTGGATTATCTCTATGTTTTATTATTAATGTTTTTGAAATTCCATACCTTGTCCACATTTTCACGCGTTTTCGCCGATGTTTCCACATAGGTGCAGCCCCAGAGTTCGGCTCCTGGAAAAAACCCAAATTTTCCACATATAAATTTAGGTTTTATTCCTCACTTTGCTGAGCCTGGTCCAACGACACTCGCCGTTCCGCCTGCAAATCCGCCTTGTTCCCCACCAACACCAGCGACACATTCGGGTCCGCATTTTTGACGCGCAAAATTTGCTCCCGAAATTCCACGGTTTGGTCAAAGGAGTCCGGATCGGTGATGGAAAAGGCGCAGATGAAGCCTTCGCCGGTTCGATAATAATTGTCCCTAAATTTTTGGAAATTTATACATTTGATGGATCAAATTATTTATTTTGATCATATTTTATGGGGAAAAAATTTCAAGACTGCAAATTTATTTAAAACTCCAAAAAAAAATTAGCTTTAACCTTTAGGACTCTGAATATTGAGGGAACAAATACAGGATGAAGATTCTGGTATTCTTGTTTTTTTTAAGAAATTAGAATCAGGTTTTGTTTCAATTATGGGGTTCCGGCGGTGGATTGGAAGCTTTTAAATTTTTTATAATTGTCGATTTTTTCTTCCTCTTCACTCCATGAAATCCTGAATTTTTTCTTGATTTCTAGGGAGAGAAGGGGGAGACACGTGTCTCGCTCCCCTGGCCACAGCGAGCCCGGCGCCCAGGGGGTCAAAGCTCGAAAAAATAAAATTTTCTTAGGAAAAAGTTTGTGCCCCTCTAAAATTTTTGTGCCCGATCTAAAAAATTTTTTCCGGCCCTAGGACATATTCTTGGATAAGCAACTAATTTGGGGTTTTCTCCGAATTTTTATTAAAATTGTTTTTAGCTCCTCGATTTAATGATAAGAAAGCCTTGGTTGCGTTAAAATATGTTGCTGTCTGCTTTTTGTTTCTCTGTTCAATCACTTTTTCCATAGCGAATTACAATATGGAATTCGCTTTATAAAATCGATGGCTCAAGGCTCAAAGCTTTTCTCCAGGCACCAAATTTTGATTTTAATTTGACTCACCTTATCGCAGAATAGTCCTCCTGACCCGCGGTGTCCAGAATGTCCACAGAGCACTCCTCCCCGTCCAGCACCACTCGTTTCCGATAGGAATCGGCCTTGGTGGGCTCGTACTCCTCGACAAACTTGAAAAAGTTTAGGTTTTTAAAAAAATTTATCAATAATTAATTTGAAAACCCACCTCGTCGTACATAAACTGCAGGGTCAGCGCCGATTTGCCGACACCCCCAGAGCCTACCATGATCAACTTGTGCACTTGTCCGGCACCCGACGACGCTGTGTTGGCGCTCATTGGCACTGTTGGGACTGTTACTTCTGAAAAAAATTAAATTTTTTAAGGAACCCACAAGGAATTATGAAAAAATGAACAAAAATTTTTAAAAAATCAACAAAAAACTTTTACATGTTTTTTATAGTATTACTTACCCACCTATTAATTTTGAATTTAACTTTGTAAACTCATGATGAAAAAATTCTAAAGTATTTTAATAAAAAAAATCAAGTCGGATTTTCGATCGATCTACTATATTATATAGAAAGGAAATAAAAAATAAAAGTGTAAATTTTTTGTCTTTTTCTGAATGGGCGGAGTTTTTCTGTTAAATCTTAAATAAATTTTAAAAAATGCATTTTAAAATTTTTTTTCAATCTAATGAATTATTTTCGATTCATTTTTTTTATTCACATCTCCTTTTCGAATGGTTAAATCTTAAATGGAAGTGAGTAAAAATTTCACATAAATTTGGTGGCGGTTCTATTCCCGCTGATTACAATTATTTTCTGATCCTTTTTTGTTGCCTTGGCAGAGTGGATTTGACAAAGTACACACATCACAGAAGGTTTGGGTTCAATTTCCCGTCCAACAATTTTTTTTTTATTCAATAGATGTACAAAAATATGTATTCAATTAATTTTGCTTTATTTTATTTTGGTTATTCTTATTTAAATTTTTAAATTCGGCATTTTTCATACCTATTTTTCTTTTTGGCATTTTTGAAACCCAATGTTCAGAATCTTTAATGCCAATCCACCCATATTTGCTTTCTATCTTTCTTAATCTGTTAAATTTATGAAGAAATTTTGTCGATGGGATTTTTTCACGGACTGGACCATTAGAGTCCCGAGACTATAACTCGCTTTAAACGAAACCTAGAGAAACGAGTTTGTTGTCAAAAGATAGAGCTAAATAATAATTAGCTATAAAATGAATCTAACTTGTAAGCTATTCGAATTGGCCCATTGCAAAAAAGTTATGGCCAAAATACACATATTTTTCGAAGTTGGCCAATATGGATGATCTTTTTTGCAGGTTTATAGCAGACATTTAGACCTATGATTCGACACCAAGCCCGTTTCTCTAGGCTGCTTGTAAGCTGAATTATAATCATTTTTCTACCCTGGGGACTCTAATGACCCCCACCCATTTTTTCAGTATCAGAATCGGGGTTCAGTGCCCCGGTTCTGTGCAACCATAATCCACATGTTTTTGCCCTTTCCCACCGCATAAATTTTTACCCTGCGCAAATGGGTTTTTGGCGCCACGTCCTGCCGCGCCACCGCCGCCCTTCTCCACATCCCCCTCCGTCTCCTCCAAGCAAATGCCACAGCAGCAAATTGCCTGGAAGAGCCACTTGAGGAAGGTCCATAGGGCCACCAGGCGGACCCGGAGCCAGTGCCAGGTGCCCGAAAGGCACTCCTGGGCCCGGTCCATGCTCATGGGGACACTGATCAGAGATCACAATGATCGGTGATCAGCAGAAAAGCAGAAATGGATGATGGTCATTGGATGAAAGAATGAGGGTAGGATGATGACGGTATTTTCTGTGAATATTCTTCAAAAAATCGCTGGATGTTATAGGGGGATTTTTAAAAGATGGTAGGGAAATATGCGAACGAATTCCCTCAAAAGCTGTTGATTTTGGTGCCCTGTCATTTGCGCGCCATTCGTTCAACCGCAACCTAGAGAAACGTCTTTGATGTCATAAAATAGAGCAAAAAATTAGCTATAAAATGATCCTACGCTCATTTAGATTTGTCCATTTTGAAAAGAAGTTGTGGCCAGAATACTATGAATTTGGCCAAAACCCCCTATTTTGACCATAACTTTTTTCAGAGTGAACCAANGTGGTTACAATGTTGCGATTTATCGCAGCGATGCGCCGCAGCGATTTCGTCGCATCGCAAGAGTGGTTACAATGCTGCGATAGGTTTTACATCGCAGATCGCAGCGATCTGCGATGAATCGCAGCCGTGGTTACAATGCTGCGATTTACTGCAGCGACGCGTTGCAGCGACCATTTTTGGCTTGGTTCTGCCGGACCAACTGCTGCGATCGTCGCAGCGAAAACAAGAGGATTGATCGCAGCATTGTGACCACAGCTGCGATTTGGCCGCAGCGATCTGCGATGCATCGCTGCGATAATCGCAGCATTGTAACCAGAGCTGCGATAGTTTTAATATCGCATCTCCTTGCGTTGCGCTTAAACAAGTTTTGATCGCAGCATTGTAACCGCAGCTTTAGTGGATGAATTTTTTGTTTTTAGCATTAAGGGTTTTTGTCTTTTTATCGGAGCGAAAATAACTCAAAGATTACACACAATTAGGTTGAATCAGAGAAAGAGGGTAGCGTTTTTTCATTCTCTACAGGAAATTCAAATGCCGTGTTTACGCCATAATTATTTTCTGTCTATGTCTTATGAGACCAGAGAAAGAGAATAAGGAAAAGATGGTCATTGGATGAAAGAATGAGGGTAGGATGATGACGGTATTTTCTGTGAATATTCTTCAAAAAATCGCTGGATGTTATAGGGGGATTTTTAAAAGATGGTAGGGAAATATGCGAACGAATTCCCTCAAAAGCTGTTGATTTTGGTGCCCTGTCATTTGCGCGCCATTCGTTCAACCGCAACCTAGAGAAACGTCTTTGATGTCATAAAATAGAGCAAAAAATTAGCTATAAAATGATCCTACGCTCATTTAGATTTGTCCATTTTGAAAAGAAGTTGTGGCCAGAATACTATGAATTTGGCCAAAACCCCCTATTTTGACCATAACTTTTTTCAGAGTGAACCAATCCGAATGAGCTTGGGCTCATTCGATAGCTAATTTTATGCTCTATTTTATGACATCAAAGATGTTTCTCTAGATTGCGGTTGAGCCGAGTTATAACGAAAGGCGCGCAAATGACCGGACACGTTGATTTTGATTCCTAAGCGTGTAATGAAAGAATTGACCGGCTAAATGACAGAAACTGAACTGGTTATGGAAAACTGTGAATCGAAATACTCCGGCAGATGGTAGCGACTTGTGAACCATAATGGAGATCCCCCATTATTTAAAGAATTTTCAGGTCAAGAAACTTGATAGGGAATTTTTTTAAGATAAATATCCGCTGGAGATTAAAATTTTTCGATTTTTTTAAATTTCCATTCCGAATTTCTTAAAGTAGAAAAATAAAAATTAACCGATCAATAATATTGTTAAAATGTAATTGGATCACGAAGATGGGGGATGATGATCGAATTGGGGACCAATTAGCGGGGTCTAATGACCTTCCCCCAACAGCAGACGGACTGACGGACGGGGTAGGGGGAGGATCGCAAAATTGTCGTCTATGTGAGAGCGGGAACACACAGAAGGGGGGACGGGGGAGATGAGCAAATTGGGTGGTGGGATAAGGTAGAAAATTCAAAAAAAATAAATGAATTTTTCATAGAAAAATAATTTTTTCTAGAGAAAAGAAAGGGGCGCAACGAGTCCGATATTTCAGAGGAGAAGGTCTAAAGGATTGTAAGGGAGAAGAGGAAATGCCTCCCGAAAGTGATTCCCATCCCATGAAAAGCATCCATAAGCGGAGGACAAAGCGTGCTGCTGTAGCTTAATGGTTGAAAGCTCTCCCCGGATAGGAGAAATGTGAGTTCGAGTCCCACCGGCGGCCTAACGTTTTGCCCCTCCCTTAAGCAGTGGTTACAATGTTGCGATTTATCGCAGCGATGCGCCGCAGCGATTTCGTCGCATCGCAAGAGTGGTTACAATGCTGCGATAGGTTTTACATCGCAGATCGCAGCGATCTGCGATGAATCGCAGCCGTGGTTACAATGCTGCGATTTACTGCAGCGACGCGTTGCAGCGACCATTTTTGGCTTGGTTCTGCCGGACCAACTGCTGCGATCGTCGCAGCGAAAACAAGAGGATTGATCGCAGCATTGTGACCACAGCTGCGATTTGGCCGCAGCGATCTGCGATGCATCGCTGCGATAATCGCAGCATTGTAACCAGAGCTGCGATAGTTTTAATATCGCATCTCCTTGCGTTGCGCTTAAACAAGTTTTGATCGCAGCATTGTAACCGCAGCTTTAGTGGATGAATTTTTTGTTTTTAGCATTAAGGGTTTTTGTCTTTTTATCGGAGCGAAAATAACTCAAAGATTACACACAATTAGGTTGAATCAGAGAAAGAGGGTAGCGTTTTTTCATTCTCTACAGGAAATTCAAATGCCGTGTTTACGCCATAATTATTTTCTGTCTATGTCTTATGAGACCAGAGAAAGAGAATAAGGAAATACTACATGGAACATGGAAATCATACATGGAATAGGGGGTGGGGTCGACCAAAATTTTTACGAAGGGGGTCGGGTTGAACTTTTACGAAGGTAGGGAGGGTCAGAGGGGAAAAATTTACGAAGGGGTATAAAAATGTCAAAATTTACCAAGGGCTTAAGAAATTCGGCCAAGAATTTTTTTGGAAATTTATTAGTATCTTGAGGGAGCCGGCGGTCCCGATAGGGGCCGCCGGAGAAAATTTTTGAAAATTTAGATCACTTTCATAAGAAAATTTTGGATTTTCCCCCTCTTTCCTTCCCTTTTCCTCGTCCTCACGAACCTCCCCACCCTACATTCGTACCACCGACCCCACCTTACGAAGGGGGTACCCTTTTAGGGGACCCTTACGAACGAGGGTAGGGGGGGTCGACCCCCCACTATTTTTTCTATGATGGAAATTTTAAAACAATCGCTTCAATAATCGGAGAAAAAGTTTCATGCTAAATACGAAAAACCGGCCCTTTATATGGAATTTTTATAGGAGTGCATTTTAGGAAATACAATTTTTTTAGGATTATTGCTGAAATATTTTCAATTTTGCAATTTATTCCTAAAATTAACATTTTATAGAATAGAAAAAAGGCGACGATGATGAAACTGTTAAGGGCCGTCAGGAAGGAATTTTCGGGAATTAATTAGACATTTTTAAGAAAAAATTATCCCTTTTCTCTTGCTATGTCCCGGAAAATATCGAAAAAACCCTCTGTTAGACGTCAAGAAATTCCTTTATTTTTACAAAGGAATTTTCCCATTAATTATTCCTTTGCGAACAATGATCAATTCGCCTAATCAGCACAGCAGCAGAGGAGGGAATTCGTTTGCCCTACTGCCGCTGTTGGCGCAGAAATATCGACCAATTTTTGCGAAAGAAAGACACACACATTATGCATGGTCAATGGATGCTGGGGGGATTGGGTGATTAATAGAGGAGGGCTAACCGGATGCACCGATAAAAAATAAAAAAGTGATCGCGGATGGAAGAAAAAAAAACAATTTCCGCGTTGATGAGCTAGAAAAATGGGATGGAGAAAATGAAAAAAAAATTAAACTAGTATTTAGGAAAAGTGAAATCAAATCAGCAAAAATGTTATTTCAGTTTTTAGAGCCTTTAAGTAATTAGTTCAAAATTTTCCATTTACATTGGGTTTTTTTCAAAAATTTTCAGTCTTCATTTCTGTTGAACACATCATATACTGTCAGATTTTCCGATTGTTGGATTTTCCGGTAAGAAAAAAATGCTAATAAATTCTCGAAACAACGGTTTTCACCCCCGACGGATTTCACCCCCGGCCATTTTCACCCCCGCGGTTTTCACCCCCGACTGATTTCACCCCCACAGAATTTTTTCAGCTTTTATCGTTTTTTGTGAAAACCCCAATAAAAATCTAATCTCGCTTATATCTGCAAATTTTATTTTGCTTACTTTAATCACACTTAAACAATTATCCAAAAAAAAATTTTTCAGGAGAGTCAATCCGAATAAAACAATTCGGTTAGAATAAACATTAAAATTTTCGATTAAATAATTTGAAGCTTCCAATTTTTATGAAAATTTTCGAAATTTCCGAGAAAAACTCATTTTTCGGTATTTTTAAAAAATTTCAGAAATTTTCAGGAAATTCGAAAAATTAAATAGGCTAAAAGATAGAGCATAAAATTTCGCATATATATGCTTTTTATTGTTTTAGCCTAGCAAGCTAAAAAAAAAAGCGGCCATTGGGCCTAAGGTCCTGAGTTCTAGTGAACTGACCCCCTTTTGTGCAGAAAAACTGAAATTTCTGTGGGGGTGAAATCAGTCGGGGGTGAAAACTGCGGGGGTGAAATTGCGGGGGTGAAAACCGGTGCACTGATAAATTCTTTTTTGAGGATTGGAGGCGACCGATAAATGTGTGTAAAACGGATGAAAAATGAGATGGAATTGGGATTGGAGCACGGGGAATCGCGAATTGGAAAGGGGGGAGGAAAGAAGAAAAGTGTAAAATTGTGGAACATTGGGGAGGTTAGGGGTAATATGGGTTTTTTCGACAGAATTGGCATCCAAAAAAAAAATCCTCCGTTTTCATTACCTCACCAGTCCCATTTTAAAGAGTGGATTGGACAACATGTAAATGTAATACCAGCAGTTTTCTATGGATTTTTTTGACAAAGTTGGAAAATTTTTCACAAACTGGACGATC
The DNA here is from genome assembly GCA_001026735.1 of Rotylenchulus reniformis. Lineage (NCBI taxonomy): Eukaryota > Metazoa > Nematoda > Chromadorea > Rhabditida > Hoplolaimidae > Rotylenchulus > Rotylenchulus reniformis. The sequence continues at coordinate 45,732 of LDKF01000104.1, read as the reverse complement.
ATACTAGGACGTTAAAAAAAATCAATCGATCTTGAAAAGAGCATAATTTTTTGCGTTCTAACTTTTGAAAATTATGGCTAAAAACTTAGGTTAATCAAAATTCGGTTTCGACTAACCAATGTGACAGCTTTTCTAAAGCCCAATACGGTAATTTTAAATCATATTAGAATTGCAGAATTCATAAAAATCCGGTTTTGCCTAGCCACGCATCGGTCTTTCATACCCTAAAAATGTTCATTCCATCAAAGTTGTGCAGCAGAAAGTTTGGGATCTGATGAATAGGAATATGGGACCCCCCATCAAATGGGGGACTAAATATGGAAATTCCTCCTTATATTCCCGGAGATTAATACCCAGCAAAATGTCGCTTTTTGCAACGAATGGGTCGTAAAGCTGTAATAATCCCAATCCCCCATTTATTCATTCGCCTGTCATCGTCGTAAGTCATAAAGTAAAGGCACCCATCCATCTCAGATTTCAAAGGGGGAAAACGGATTACTACACCCAGAAACTGACACTGAAAGATTCTGAACCATAAATCATCAATCCTAAATTATTTTTTGGTTAAAAAATTTCAAGAATGACTATGGAAATTCATTTTTTAATGAATTGGGGGTTGATCTAACGGGGTGAAATCAACTTTTTCTATAAATATGAGTTAATTGAATTTATTTTTTTTATTTATACTAAAAAAAAGATTTGGCAATTGTTTGGCTCGTTTTTTCATCATAAAGAATAAAAAAAAACTAATTTATTATCTTCAAGGGCGTGAATGCACCATAAAAAGGAACAATTTTCGTTATCAGTGGGACACTTTTCCACGGAAAAGGGCTGTTTTGAAACAGGATGGACCCAAATATTGATGATGACTGATAATAAGGATTAAGGATGATGTCGCGAAAATCGATATGAGTAAAAAAATGGGATTTTTGATGGGAGTGAAAAAAAATCAAAAACCTAAACTTCACAAGTACCATAGAATAAATAGGAAGAACGCCTTAAAAGATGCAAAACCAAATTAAAATGCGCGTCCGGAAAATGCGGAAATCCCTTTAAGTTATAATTTTTTGAAACGATTTTGTGCAATATAAACTTTTCATAAGCTACGTGTGGCTTTGTTCTTTACAATTTAACATAGGAAAAAATCGCTTCGAAAAATTATAGACTCAAATGAAGAAGTCAGATTTCCACTTTTTTTCTGACGCGGATTTTAAATAGTCGAGATTTTTACCCGGAAAAGTTTTTTTGGACATGAATATTGATGATGATTAATAATGATAAGAAAAAGGATTATGTCGCGAAATGGGATTTGGAGGTTGATCATTCACGCGAATCTCCATCCAATTCCATTCATCGACGAGAGGAGAGTGATCCGCGATTGAAAATGGAAAAAGTGGAAATGGAACATCCAACAACACGACGAAAAGGAATATAAGTAAAAAGGGGGTGGGGAGAAAGAGGTGTAAGTGAGCGGAGAGGGAGGAACCCGCCGAAGAGTCTGTGTTGACTCGCAGAGCATAAAGGAGGAGATAAATCCCCCTTTTCCCATCCCAACCNGATTCTGAACCATAAATCATCAATCCTAAATTATTTTTTGGTTAAAAAATTTCAAGAATGACTATGGAAATTCATTTTTTAATGAATTGGGGGTTGATCTAACGGGGTGAAATCAACTTTTTCTATAAATATGAGTTAATTGAATTTATTTTTTTTATTTATACTAAAAAAAAGATTTGGCAATTGTTTGGCTCGTTTTTTCATCATAAAGAATAAAAAAAAACTAATTTATTATCTTCAAGGGCGTGAATGCACCATAAAAAGGAACAATTTTCGTTATCAGTGGGACACTTTTCCACGGAAAAGGGCTGTTTTGAAACAGGATGGACCCAAATATTGATGATGACTGATGATAAGGATTAAGGATGATGTCGCGAAAATCGATATGAGTAAAAAAATGGGATTTTTGATGGGAGTGAAAAAAAATCAAAAACCTAAACTTCACAAGTACCATAGAATAAATAGGAAGAACGCCTTAAAAGATGCAAAACCAAATTAAAATGCGCGTCCGGAAAATGCGGAAATCCCTTTAAGTTATAATTTTTTGAAACGATTTTGTGCAATATAAACTTTTCATAAGCTACGTGTGGCTTTGTTCTTTACAATTTAACATAGGAAAAAATCGCTTCGAAAAATTATAGACTCAAATGAAGAAGTCAGATTTCCACTTTTTTTCTGACGCGGATTTTAAATAGTCGAGATTTTTACCCGGAAAAGTTTTTTTGGACATGAATATTGATGATGATTAATAATGATAAGAAAAAGGATTATGTCGCGAAATGGGATTTGGAGGTTGATCATTCACGCGAATCTCCATCCAATTCCATTCATCGACGAGAGGAGAGTGATCCGCGATTGAAAATGGAAAAAGTGGAAATGGAACATCCAACAACACGACGAAAAGGAATATAAGTAAAAAGGGGGTGGGGAGAAAGAGGTGTAAGTGAGCGGAGAGGGAGGAACCCGCCGAAGAGTCTGTGTTGACTCGCAGAGCATAAAGGAGGAGATAAATCCCCCTTTTCCCATCCCAACCGCCGCCAACGATGACAACACAAACAGATGAAGAGATGAGAATGCGGATTCCTCCATCCCCAACATACATTCCTCTGCTGTTGTATTATTACGCAAAACTCTCTGTCTCTGCTTTACTATGCGCAAAACTTTAGTTTTTTTTTCGTTTTATATAGTTTGCTCGCTGAATTTTGAGGGGAAGAAGCGATAATCGAAGATTAAAGGGTCGATAAAAGAATGGCTAATATAAAAAACCTAAAGTTTTGTAAAAAAATAAGATCTAGATGAAGATTCCAAGGAATTTTCGCTAGTCTTTCCTCATCCCCGAACACACATTCCTCTGTTGTTATATTATTACGTAAAACTCTCTGTTAAACTATATGCGCAAAAAGTTTAGATTTTTCCTGCTCGCCGGATTTTTGAGGAAGGGAGGGAGCTATAATCGTAATTAAAGGATCGCCAAAATTTCCGATTTAATGGGAAAAAATTCGGTGCTTATAACGAAAAGGCTTGTGATTTAGGTCCAAAATAATTTATTTTGAAAATCCAATTAAGTAACCATGGCAACAAAAATTGGATATTTAAAAATATCTTTTAAATATTTTTGAAAACCAAAAAAACGAACCGCTTTGTTCCGACGCTTCTGACACAGTTCCAATCCTCACAATCAGTCAGTCAATGACCTCCGATCAACCGGCGAATGCGTAGTAGTAGTAGGAATATAATAGACGCAACCGCTGTAGAACAATGTCGAAAAGAACACAATTCCAAAATTGGATCGATTTTATCTGAATATTTTGAAAATGAAAAACCGAATTTAACTTCTAGAGCGGAGCTGGTTCTGGGTTAGAATTTTTTTTTAATTTCCTTTATTATGAAATTCGGGTTTTACGCACAATAAAAACGCACTTTTCGACACCAAAAGTGGCAATAATAAAAAAAATATTACAAAAGTTTTTCCGTCTTTTTATGTAAACCGAACCAAAAATATGTCAGGTTCAATGCTCAATTGCTAGTCAGGAGAATTATAATGAAATTCTTCCCTTCAAGGCATCCATTTTTAATGTGCGTCGAGTCTTCTGTGTCAAGATGAAAAATAGTATGGGGGGTCGGAGCTTTAAAAAATCCTGAATATTTTTCCACTCTTTAAACTTCTACGGAAAAGAAAATCTCGAAGATTTTTTGGGTTTAATGCATGCATTTCATCATATAATAGAGACGGAAATTTAGGTCTGGATTGGCGCCTATGGAGAAAGAAAATGAATGAAATTAATTTATCCAACGGCTGTTGGCTCAGCTGTGGAAGGCAATCTGTGGGGATGGAAATCGATTCCAAAGTCCAAGAGAAGGGGCATTAGGATATTTTGAAATGGCCAATAATATTATAAATGGAGATTTTGATTCTAGAAAAACAAAAAAAAATGGCGTCAAAAAAACAATTTAATGCGTCAAATGACCGCGTCAAAATGCTCGAGCTCCTGGAAAAAATTTTACACGGTCAAAATTGACGCAGTTATAGAGATTTTAATGCTAGAAAAAGCAATATTTTGGGTCAAAAGTTCATTTTGGGGACAATTTGTAGTTTAGATCCACCATTTAAAAAAATCCTAAAGATTCTCCCCCCCCCCCGATTTCTCACTTGGGGCAGTTTTTTGTGTTTCGAAAAAAATGCGTCAGAATGATTCCTAATCCTAACTCAAGGGAATGGAAAATGGAAACACAACAAATGTGGTTGACTCATTCATCCACTCGATCGGATTGAGTGGACTATGGACGACGAAAATGTGTTTTGAGAGGAAAAAATCCTTAACTTTTTGTGGTGTGAAGGGGGCGGAGGATGGGGGTCGCCGATTTATGGCGGATAAATTTATGGTTTTGAAAGAGCGAGCGCGAGCGAAATGATGAGTGAGTCAATGAATGGAATCAATCAATATATGCTGGATGTGGCCTTTTTCTAATTGATGAATTTTTAATTTTTTAAAACCTATGCATCTATAATCAGCTTAGAAAAGCCAGAGAATTCCAGCTTTTATTTTAGCTCCTCGATTTTATGACGCGAAAGCATGCTACATTAAAACATATCGTTGTCTGATTTCTTTTTCTCTGTTTATCCACTTTCCTTAGTAGACATTCGACCAAGACCGGGCCCGGACCAAGAAAAAACAAGGCCTTGGTCCGGTTTCTTGGTTTTTTGGATTTACCAAGAATTTTCCGGACCAAGAAATTTCTTGGTATTCTTGGTCCGGGCCCGGTCTTGGTCGACTCCTCACTCCGGTTCTTGGTCCGGTGTCTTGGTATTTTGACCAAGAGTAACCAAGACCTAAAAATTTCCGTTCAATGAGAAATGTAAAATTGACAAAAAAATTTAACTTAACGGGATTAACGGCTTATGGGAAGTTTATTCTTTATTGGTAATTTAAGAGAAAAATATTTTATCTATCTATTTTCCTATTTTGGCATATGAAAAATTTATAAAATTTTTAAAATTCATTAAAAAATTTTTTTTTTGAAAAATTGAAAAATTTGAAAAAATTTTGAATTTTTTTTATGATGAGAGAATGAATCAAATATATTATTCGGATTCGTAATTCTTGATGGATTTTATTTTTTATTTAGTTGAAAATATGCCTTTTTAAAATAGTTTTAAAAATTTTGACAAAAAAATTTTGGAAAAAAATTGAAAATTTTTTTTATTTCAATCGTGCGATCAAAGAATTGAATTATCGATACTGATTGTTTATTATTTATTAATAAAATCATTTTACAATACAATATCATTTATTTTGCAAATTGAATTGTTTATTACAGCAAATTTTTATTTATTTTTTCAAATTTTTCTTGTCCAAAATTTTTTCTTGGTCCTTGGTCCGGGCCTTGGTCCTTGGTGACCAAGAATTTTCCGGACCAAGAAATTTCTTGGTATTCTTGGTCCGGGCCCGGTCTTGGTCGACTCTCAACCCCGGTTCTTGGTCCGGTGTCTTGGTCCCTCCAATTTTCGGATGTCTATCCTGTAGTATAGTAGCTTATAATAAGGAATTCGCTTCATAAAATTGATGGCTCAAAGCGTTTCTTGCGGCGCCCAATTCTCATTTTAATACAAACATAATACAGTCACGTATTAAAAACACGTGAAAAGTATAATACGTGAATAATATGTGTCGCTAAAAACCAGTGGCCATATTCCATGAAGTTCGTGAACGCACATACTACGGTTCGTGGTCTAACTTACACTCGTCGCCATCGGAAAGCGATCAGCCTGTTTAAAAAAATCTATAACTTGAAGCGAATTTATGTGAGTGTTCTCTCTTTTTTGCATTCTATTTTCACTTTTTCTCTGTCCTTTGTTGTAATTGTCGCGTCCACCCCAAATCCCGCCACCAACGAAAACTTTTTTTCTGAAGTCAGCTAGGCCAAAACTATAAAAGACAAATATGTGCAGAATTTTATGCTCTATCTTTTAGTATTTTTAGTTTTTCAAATGTCCGCAAAAAATTTTGTAATTTTTTAAAAAATACGGATTTTTCGCGTGTTTTCGAAAATTTTGGAAATTTCTAAAATTTTTTAAGAAATTTGAAAAACTAAAAATACTAAAAGATAGAGCATAAAATTCTGCACATATTTGTCTTTTATAGTTTTGGCCTAGCAAGCTTCAAAAAAAAGTTTTCGTTGGTGGCGGGATTTTGAGCAGGCGGGATTTGGGGTGGTAGCCGTAATTGTGGCTGACAAAAAAACGCTTTTATAAAAAATCCAATAGGAAATGATAAAAGATTTCGCTTCAATATATAGTTTATTTTTTTAAACATATGAGTTTTGGAACATTCTTTGTGGCAATGAGTGTATATGTAAATACTGTTCATACTTCCGAATTATAAAGGAGAAATTTTTCGTTTATAGCATTAAAGATTTTTATTATTTTATCAAAACGAAATAACTCAAAGATTATGCACAATTAGGGTCAAAGCAGAGAAAGAGAATAGCGTTTTTTCACATTCTCTGCTGGAAATTCAAATGCTGTGTTTACGCCATAATTATTTTCTCTGACTGTGTCTTATGAGAACAGAGAAAGAAAATAAGGAGAACAGAGAAATTTTAAAACAATCGCTTCGATAATTTAAGGAAAACTTTCATGCTAAATACGAAAAACCGGCCCTCTAAATTTATAATGAAAAAATAAGACACCGCGCTAATTGTTGGTTCAGTGGAACTGACCAAGAAACACAAATCAAAGTAACGAGAGTTCAAATCCCCGATAAACCTACCTATTTTTTATTGGTTTTACTAGTGTAAAATGAATAATATCCATGAAAAATTTAAAAAAATTTTTTTTGGCTAATCTTGAAAATAAATTGCTAAATTTTTGATCAATAAACAGGAATGTGGGGGGAAAATTCCAAAAAATTAACTGTCTCCTTTCTTAAGGATTTGATGAATGAGCGGTTGATGCTGACTCACCCCTACCATTCATCAGATACACATTACCCCGTGACCTCATTCATACAATTCAACGAAAGACCATAAAAAAAATTTTGGTTCAATTTTTGGGGAAAGACAACATAATTTTGCTGAAAAATCATAGAATCGCTGAAATCGAAAAACTAAAAATATGGGACGAGGTTAGGAATGAAAAAGATAACCAATTTTCTTAAGTAAAGGGTCTAAAACACCAGAATTTTTTCCTCCGACGGGGATTTTTCTGTAACTCTCTCGCTCCCCCCCCCTTCCCGAAATTTTTCCTGGTCGATGAAATAAAAATAAATATAATGCTCATAATATGACCCAAATCAAATATGGTGCTGATGAAAATTGAAATTTTTTCAACAAAAATTTAACAACATAATAAAGAAAAAACAATTATAATTTATCAGGATCGAAGTGTTGATAAACTAAACAAACAAGGACAACAATACCAAATCATTTCTTCTCCGTCAGCGTGTTGTGGCACTTGCCGCAATAGTACCGGTCCTTGTGCTTGGCCATGAAAATGCCTGAAATATTAATAATTTAAAAAATATATTTTTAATTAATTTTTTACAAAAAAAAATGCCAAAAAACCCTATAAATTCTTTAGCAATTTCGAATAAATCCTCATCCATATATAGGTAGGATCAAATTTTGCAACTCAATCACGAATAAAATGTGCAAAAAGAATAAAAAATCAAAAAAATTAGCTTTCAGAAGGACTAGAAAAAGCTAGGCTAAAAATTTGTAAGGTGTCGAAAATTCGAGTATTTTTAAAAAAACCGGAAAAGGGACTGACCGGCTCCGCAACTTGCCGAATTGCATTCCAGACGTTGACGGTGGATCTTCCCGTTGTCATCGATCTTGTACAGCTTCAGCACCGCGAGCTTCACCTGAAATTTGGAAAAAAATTCACCAATTTACTCCAATAAGTTAGTATTGATTGTCCACCTTCTTGCGCACGTGCTTCTGCTTCTTCGGGCCCGTGTACTGCTTCTTCTTGCGCTTTTTGCCGCCTCCAAGCAGACTTTAAAAATCAAAAAAATCGGATAATTTTTTTTCCAAATTAAAGTTGAGAAAAAATTGCCAACAATTGTACAATTCAGTCAATCGGAAAGGGCGGTACATGGTATGAGTTAAAAATGGAAAAATTCTTTGGAAAATTGGAAGTTATGACGTGTAAAAAATAAATATAAATCAGGATTTCTCTCGTTTTTCGATAAAAATCAGAACCCACCGCAGGTCCAAATGGATGGTTGAGAGCTCGTCAACGCCGTAGTCCTCCAAAAGCGCTCCGTCGTCATCCAACTGACGACCTTTAGTCGGTAAAATCGGTTAAAAATGTTGCCAATTCCGTCCTCAAGAGGTTTTTATTAGTAGCTGAAGAACCTCCTTCGGGAATTGACAAGCCAAACTCCACCCCACCCCCTCTAAAAATCTCATTTTTTATTCTCGCATGCGAAAAAAAGTTGCGAAATGAGTGTGATCAGGTGGAATTTTTGCAAAATTACCTATGATTTGGCAGAATTGGCCCAAATTTTCATGTGTAGATGGTAATATACCTAATTAGATTTGCACAAATTAAAAAAATTAATGGGTCTAAAAATGATATTCCGCAAAATTCAACTTATTTAAATTTATAGCATTTTTCCATATAACTGTGTCAGTTTTTGTGCATGTGTCAAAAATGTTTGATGCTTAAATTTTTTTCTAGAAAATCGATGGGCATGTAATTATTGTTTTCGAAATTTTGGTCTCATAAAATACCCATAAAATATGCTCGTAAAATTTATTTTAGTTGCCCACCGGCAAAGGTCAGCCGTTGGTCCTTCTCCGCTATGCCTTCTTGCGCCAGGATGATCGATTTCAGGGCGCCCACGGAGAGTTCGGACGGGCTCCCGTCGAGGACCAGCGTGTTGTTGAGAAGTGACTTTAGAAACATTTTCTTAAAAATTTGTTAAAATTAATAAATTCGAGGCATTTAAAAATACATGAAAAATTCCGAAATTAAAGATAAATGAACGAAAAATACACAAATCGATTTATTTATTGATGAAAATTGAACATGGAAAATCCAAGGTCCGATCAGTGAGATGAGAATCTTCCTGCTGCTCATTTTCAGCTGGCCAGCCCGAACCGCTTAGCTCGCTCAACCTTTTTGGACTCCTAAAAAACAAAAAATATTGTCTAAATTTGATTAAAAAAAGCAAAATCGCCTCACTTAAAAACCTGAACCTGACAATCGAAAATAAAACATCAAAATGTTGGCTATTTCTCTAAATTGAATAAATTTTAAGAATTGCAAAATAATTTCGATTTGTAATGACTTAAATGAAATTTTGAGCTCGTGAGGCTCGTGAAAAAATCAATTTATTATTTTTTTCCAACAACTCACCTGATCACCTGCAGCTTCCATAGAAATTCCGAATCGTCTGGCTCTCTTCTGCAACACCTCAGAATTGTCACCGTCCGATACGCCGCCGCCGCCCCCATTGGCCGAACCATCCGAGTTGGCGCCTCTCTTCAGTGGCAATCCAAATCTGCAAATTACATAAATATCAGCAGTGAATTAAAAATGAAAAAATAACTTGCTTGACCAGTACTTAAGGGGCTAATAAAATTTAAGGGCTAATAAAATCTAAAAAAATTTCAGGTGGCCCGTAGTAATTTTTTGCTCGTCGACGATCCCTCTCTTCCCATTTTGAAATTTTTTTCTGGACAACGGTTTGGTATTATTACAGCTTAAGGATAAAAACCAATTTATTTACACTACTAGGTCGGGTCATAAAAAATGATCGTTTGTAAAAATTCCATTTTTTCTTTTTAACAAAAGTATTTCTGTTAATTCTTTTTATGCAAATCCTATTCATTGGGATGTTACCCATCAGTATCTTACCAAATTTACTCAATAAAAGCATTTTTCAAAAAAGTTTTAAGCTAGAAAATGACCGAAGGTAAGTATAAAATTCAATACTACTTTACACATTAAACTCAAAAACTGGAAAAATGCAAAGCAAGCGATCTTAAACTTTTATAAAGCATTGATAACGGGTGTATTCCTTTGGTTAATAACGTTAAAACAATTCTATAAATTCCATTTAGGACACAGAAGCACCAATCTTAAAACACGGCAGACCAATCCCAGCAAGGGGACCGGGACAAAATGGTGCCGGCCAAAATGGTGCCAGTCGCAAAGAAATGGTTATAACTTTTTTCAGAAGCAACATTGAGAAGCGGTTTTAATATCATTAGATAGCCCTAGATGTTAGCTAAAAATCAAGCCAAAGCCCGTTCGAATTGGCCCATTAGAAAAAAAGTTATGGCCAAAATACTCCCAATTTTTTCGGACTTTGTCGATTTTCAAATAGTTTTGGCCATAACTTTTTTTCTAATGGGCCAATTCGAACGGGCTTTGGCTTGATTTTTAGATAACATCTAGGGCTATCTAATGATATCAAAACCGCTTCTCAATGTTGCTTCTGAAAAAAAGTTATAACCATTTCTTTGCGACTGGCACCATTTTGGCCGGCACCATTTCGACCCCGACTCCCAGCAAGCGATGGTCATTCTATTGTCTCCCTGTCATTTTAGCTCAATTGGGTGTATGATAGATTTACAATGGTGAAGTGCCAGAGTTCGAAGCCGCTACGCGTCGAATATTTTTTGAATTATTATTGAACGAATTCTGGGAGTTTTCTAGTCCCAAAAAATTTTACATTAAATTCTTCACTTTTTTAGATTCCGCGCTTCACTCGGGGGTTTTCAAGGGTGCTTAACAATATGGCAGATTCAGTTTTTCCATTTTTGAACATTTTTAGACCGAAAATCGGAGAGTCGCTTAACATTTCAAAAGTATCTTCACAAAATTTTATCAAAAAATACATTTTTGGATTAGCTTTGCTATTTTATCATAAAAATAAGGTCTTCTTCTTTCCATTTAATGTATTAAACACAAAAAGTTGGTGGAGATTCATCAAAAATTTTGACGATTACTATGGGAGCATAAAAACATGAATAAGATTAACGACTCATAAACTCGAAAAAATCATTTGGAATCGGATTAATTATCTTTTGTAATATATTAATATAAATGTGTATAATATTTTTTGTATATATTAAAAACAAGCATTTGCTCATGATTGGGGAAATAACAGTGAAAAAATAGGGATTTATTGAAAATGGCGATTTTTCGTTCTGGACATTTCGTATTTCAATTAGGATATTCTGTCGCGCCCATGTTGGTCTGCCGTGTAAAAGGGAGTCCAAAAGTCCATTCATCAAGGACAAAAAGGTCCTGACTGATGATGGAAAATGGTATGGAGAAATTTTCCGCGCGAAATTATAGCTAATAAGATATAGTGCTATCATTGTGGAATAATATTGGTTCCAGAAAGTTTACCTAAGAAATTTTTTTTGGTCCCATAAAGGTCCAGTCATAAGCGTGTTCACCAAAACAGCAACGAGAAATGACTTGCCTTTCAATTCTGGCTAGTAAAAGAAATAGCCAAAATTTTCATAAAGATGATTAAATAGGATGAAAATTAAGTCAAATAGGACTACTTTCTGCAAAAAATTGATTGGCTAACGCCCATGAAAAATTTAATTTTAGTCTCTCGATCCCTACTCGTTCGAAAAGTTGTACTTTATGAAATTTTGGGTCTTTTCATGACTAAATGTTTGGTAAATACCTCTCTTCTAATTATAATCTGGTAAAGATAATCCCATATTAACTAATTCTGGGCGATAAAAGTCTTAACAAATTAGTTTCTGAACTTTTACAGAAAGTTAAATAGGTCCCGTCTCACCCTTTATTGTTAGGTATGCTCCAATCTGGCACTCAAATGTCAACTTTGATTACTCTACTTTATACATTCGATAGGAAAGTGTTTTTCACCCCGTATTATTCCTTAGACAATGCACTTAAAATTACCACAAAGTTATTCTTCCCGAATGGCTTCTTACGGGGGAGGCGCTTCATGGAAGACGCCGAGGTCGAGGAGGCGGTGGGGGCAGTACCTTGCCTCAAAGATTGACTCAGATTTTTTCAAACGTGGTCTTAAGAAACTTCCATCCCGTTGGAGAAATGTAGTCCACAAACATGGTGATTACTTTGTTGAATAACTTTTTTCATTGCCTTTTATTTGATTGTTTTCTGCGCATTTTAATCAATAAAATTTTCTGCATAAAAAACGATCATTTTTTATGACCCGACCTGGTAAATTGGGAAAATAATGACGAATAAAATTTATATTAAAAATTTGGTACCTTTCCGCCCGCTTTAACATCTTCCCGTCCTCCTCCGAAGCCGACTTCCTCTTGCCCAGTTCCTCTTTGGCTTGCTGCTGCTCTTCGGCCACAATGCCAAATCTAAAATTTTAAACTTCCAAAATATTCAAATCCCATTTCTCAATGACCTTGCCGCTCTTTTGGCCTTCATCTCCTCCTCGTTGTTCTGTTGCTGCTGCTCTGTTGTGGCTGCTCCTCCGAACCTCGCCGATCGCTTGGCCTTTGCCTCCGATTCGGACAACGGAACACCAAGCCGAGCGGCCATCTTGATCTGCACTTTCTTCTCCTCATCAGTGGCCGGTTGTCTCTTTGGGCTTACTGCTTCTGAAAAATAATTATAAATTATATTTTTTAAATGTTTACATAATAAAATTAATCGACGATATGCTGATTGGAAATCAAAAATGTATATTTTTAGGTAATCGGTGAGCGCCAACAACTTATATACATAGTAATTGATACCATTTATTACACTAAATCCTCAAATTTTTGACGCACGATAAGCTTTAGCAAAAATTAAGAAAAGGGCCTAACTTCTGTCCGATCAGGATCGGCGATGTTTATCTTATCGCTGATTTCCGCTGTACTCATCTCGAAAACATTTTTTGGCATTGGACCCGGGGGCTATTGTGAATTAAAATTTTTTTATTTTTAATTAAAAATTTTTTCGAGCCCTAAAATATTCTTGTCTTATTCTCACAAGTCAGTAAACAATCAAGGACCGCATTCCCTACCTTCATCGGTAGCCGGTTGTGCAGTCGCAGTAACAGCGGGTTTGGGTTCTGCCTGAATGGTTGGCTTTGGCGCTGTCGCAGTCACCGGAGGATGCTGCTTCTTGACTGGTGAGACCTGATTTTTGCCAAAAATAAAAATCCTTAATTTTTAGAACAAAAACCGACAGATTTGGCCTTTGATTCTGCGGTTGTATTCAGCGATTTGTCCCCCATGGACTCGTTGATGGGCGATCCCAAGCTCAGCAAACTGTCACTTGGCTAAAAAAAAATCAGAATAAAGATTTCTTGGTTCAACAACTACTTCCAAATCTGGCGTTGGATTGCTTTTTGTGATTTTTTGCGAAAAATAATTAAAAAAAAAATTCGCCCACTTTCAGCTCTGATGCCGATGAGACCGCGCTGTCTTTCTCGTCGTCCAGCCCCAACACTTCGTCCACATTGGACAGGTCCACGTCTGGGTCCTCTGTGTCACCGCCGGGACCTAAAAAATTTCAATTTTTGAAACCCAAATTATGTGTGGCAAATTTCCGAACCCTCCAACAATTTTTCCTCCGCCATCAACGACTCGTAGAGACGGTTCACAAGGTCTGATTTGGCCCCCGATGTTGGCAAGCGCTTGCTCTTCAGCTTCTCTTTGATCTGGGCGACCTAAAAAATTAAGGATTTTTGTGCAAAAAAAAATGCAAAAAGCATCAAATCTAACCGTCATCTTCTCCAACTCCTCCTTTGGAATCATTGCTGCAAATTTTGCTAAATTTTTTTCATAAAAATGTAAGAAAAGAAAAAATCATAAAAAAATACTCCTTAGACAAGATAACAATGTTTCAAAAAGCAAAAAAAAATTATATGGATATACATATTTTAATGAGATCGATCTATACATAAAAAAATTAGGAAATGTATTTAAAAAATCAAAAAATTGATAAATATCAATCATCTCTTCTCGCCTTGCGTATAAAAAATGGATTGGAAAGGGCCTTGAGGCAGTTTTTGCGGGCACAAAAGTAGCCGATCCGGTAAGTGCCCGAGGCCAGCGGGAGGAATTCGCCGATCAGCCGCCGCTGGTCATCAAAGGGGCACATGAACACGTACATCCATTCGAGCGGGCGCGAGACCATGTCCAGGGTGGACGGGTAGATGGCCAGCTAAAGAGCCCAAATTGATAAAAAAAATAGGGCTAAAAAGAGCTTGAAATTTTTTTACCAAAAAACTTTTCGAAAAAAAATTATAAATTAGTTTCTGATCAAAAAAATAAAGCAGAATTTTTCTTATCATAAAAAAATAAAGATTCGGAAAATCAAATTTCTGGCCGAGATCGGAATTCGTGTTGAATTAACTTTTTCCCTATTAATATGGATAAAAAAAATAAACAATTAAAATGGAGCCTAGAATGTTTTTATTTTATTTTTTTCCAAAAAATCCAAAAAAATGGATTTAGTTTTTTGATGTTTATGACTATCGTAAAAGAACTAGAGCAAGAAATTAAAAGTTAAGCCTAAATTAAAATTAAAAATCCTTTCAACAGACCCAGTCCAGACTTGAACATTCGGTGGCCCAAAAATCAGGCGGAATCGCGATCCGGCACACCACCGGAATCTGCTCCTCCCATGTCGGCATATGCTCCACCCGGCATGGCCATTCTCGAGGCTGCTGGTCTTGTGTTAACGGGAAGCGGAAGGAAAATTGCACCGAAGTCGGGAAATGGTCGGAGAGTGTGATGGAACGGCAGGACGAGTAGTTGGAGATGCTCAGGTGGTCCGTGTCGCTTCTGTACAGCACCCGGTCGCACCAGGAAGGAGTGCGCAACGGGTCGTAAGAGCCGGAGCCAATCTGGAAAAATAGTTTCCTAATAGAAATTTCGAAAAAAAATCAAAAAATTTTCTAATTCACCCACCAAAATCCTGTAGGTGGGCCTGAACGTGATCCGCGACTCATTGAAGCCGGCAAAGGCCAGCCCGGCTCGCATGGACTTTGACAATTGGTCGTGGGTTTGGACCAGCCGGAACAGCCCCTCTTGGTCCTCCTGATTCCGATCCAGCCAATCAATCAGCTTCGCGGCACTTTCATAGCCTTCGACCCTGAAAAATAATGCTCAAATGTCAAGGGCGTCGCCAGGAAAAATTTTCGGGGGGGGNCCCCCCCCCCCCCCGCCGACGAGCAAAAAAAAAACGAAGTTCGGCGGCCCGAAGGGCCGCCGGAGAAAAATTCGCGTTTTTTGTTTATTTTCTTACGAAAACTGACCGATTTTTTGCGTATTATAAAAAAAATTCATTAAATTGGGGAGTGCGGCGGTCCCGATAGGGGCCGCCGGAGAAATTTTGAGAGTTTTAGACCCATTTTCTTAAGAAATTGGTCAATTTTTGGCTTAATATAGGAAATTTCATAGTGTTGAGGGGTGTCGGCGGCCCCGATAGGGGCCGCCGGAGAAATTTTGAGAATTTTAGACCCATTTTCTTAAGAAATTGGTCAATTTTTGGCTTAATATAGGAAATTTCATAGTGTTGAGGGGTGTCGGCGGCCCCGATAGGGGCCGCCGGAGAAAATTTGAGAATTTTAGACCCATTTTCTTAAGAAATTGGTCAATTTTTGGCTTAATATAGGAAATTTCATAGTGTTGAGGGGTGTCGGCGGCCCCGATAGGGGCCGCCGGAGAAAATTTTGAAAATTTGGTGAAATCAACAGGGGGGACCCTTATGAAAATTTTTTCGACTTGGCATTTCGGGGGGGGCCAGGGCCCCCCGGGCCCCCCCCTGGCGACGCCTATGTCAAATGTCAGAGATGCAAGGATACAAAAAAAAATTTTAAAAAAATGATAGATCGAGGCCGAATAGGTAAAGTAGGTAGTAAAAACCCCACCTTGAGTTGAAGTCGCCTTGCCAAAACACCACCGCCCTCTTCTGCGTCTGTTTGACCGTCTCCGGGAATGTGCAGTACAGCGACCGGTGGTACTGCTTGATCCTGGCCTGGGCATAGCGCACATCGGCAAAGCTTCAAAAATTCTCAATTTGTGCTTCAAAATGTATATTTTTATTCAATTTATTAACCAACAAGTGGCTGGTGATGAACACGAACACAATGTCTGGCTGGAACTCCACTTTTGTGGAAATGGTGCCCTTGTAGCCGACGCTGCCCCACAGACTGTCTCGGCACCAGCGATTGTCAATCCGCTCAACCTTTACAGGGGATTCGTGTTGGGTTTTTTTCTAATAGAATCTAGTCAGATTTTCAATCTTATATCCAAAAATATTTTCTGTCCTAATTTTTGAATTTTATAAAAGACAAAAAATAATAGCCCAGGAGGAGACAAATAGACAGAAATTGGATGTGGGTGGTTGGAGGAGTGGGGTTGCGAGCTGCAACTACCCTGAAAAATTTCCGAAAAAACTGCATGTTTTTCCTTTTCAAATTTTTTTTCCTAAATAATTAGTGTATTAGAGTCGAGGCTTTTTTAAGGAAATTTCGCTATATAAACGGAGAAAATTTGGATCTTCTTAAAAAACCTATTATTTGAGATACTTCCGAACATTTGAAAAAAATGGCATGATTTAAATTTACCAAGTTGAGTATGTCCACGGAAATATAGAGCAGCAGCATGTTGGAGGCCAGGCAGAGCTTGTTGGCCAGCGACAGGTTGTGCTCGCGCATCCAGAAGGTGATCTGCTCCGACCAGGTGTCGTGGGTCCGAGTTGCTTTGAAGACTTCAGAGTGCGGGATTTCCTGGAGAATCGTGAAATTCTTAGTAAATAAGAAAAAAAAGATTGTTGAGTATCATAGCCAAAAAAAATTTTAACATGCCCCTGAATTAAAACTTACTATTCTTTCCTTTTTCAATCCATTTTAAATGTGTTTTTTTGTTGAAAATTCCCTTGGTAATGCCGCGATTGCAAATCCGACCTTTGATTTATTAATTCAATATTAAAGTTGATAAAAACCTTTGTTTTTATTTTTGTTTTCGATTCGCAAATGAACCATCAAAAACCCAAAAGTCGGAAACGGAGTTATAAAATGCATGAGCACTCTGAATCAGGGATCGAATTGAATGCGGTTTTCAAACTCGAAAATATGCCCTTTGAAAATTATGTTTTCGTTATATGTTTTCGATTTTTCCTATTAAAAGATTCAAATTTGTTCTAAGATTTTACAAAAGCAAACCTGCATGGCAACGCAAACAATCACAGAGCCGCCAATGGCCTCGGAATTCAGCCAACTCTAAACAAGTTTTGTAATCGTGGTGAACAGAAAATGCTAAACCTGTACGCTTTGCCGAGTTGGCTTTTGCCGATTCACATTGTAAGTGATGGTTTTCACGGCCCATGTACCAGTGGCACTGTTGGATGTGGATGCCATTTCAATCACAGATTTCAAATAAATAAAATGCTAAAAAAATATGAATTTTTAAGGGAAAGTCGTTTGAAAGAAAATAAAAATAAAAAAGTTTTTCGATATTCACATATTTAGGTTTTTTTGATACTTATGAACTTAAATATTTTTTGATACTCAAGAAGTTCAGGATTTTTCGTATTCATGAAGTTTAGGATTTTCGTTATTTAAGCAAATCTGGATTTTTGGTATTCATGAGGGACCGGGACAAAATGGTGCCGGGGTCACAATGGTGCCAGCGTCAAAGAAATTGTTATAACTTTTTTCAGAAGCAACGCTAAAAAGTGGTTTGGTATCATTAGATAGCCCTGGATGTTAGCTACAAAACAAGCTAAAGCCCGTTGGAAATGGCCCACTGGAAAAAAAAGTTATGGCCAAAACAAATCCAAAATTGACCAAGTCCGAAAAATTGGGAGTATTTTGGCCATAACTTTTTTCCCAATGGGCCAATTCGAACGGGCTTTGGCTTGTTTTGTAGCTAACATCCGGGGCTATCTAATGATACCAAAATCACTTTTCAGCGTTGCTTCTGAAAAAAAGTTATAACAATTTCTTTGATGCTGGCACCATTTTGGCCGGCACCATTCCGACCCCAAATCATTCATGAAGTTGTTTTTTGGTAAACGTTCAGTTTAGGACTTTCATGCAGTTTAGGACTTTTTGTTAGGTCTAGAAATGGGTCATAAATTACATGATTATGATTAGTGTATTTTGGGAGTTTGGGGACTGAGAAAGACAAACGGGAATGGAAAAGACAATGGAATTAAAAAACCCCCCATTTTTACACTTTACTATTTTACACTAGTACTGCGCAACCGTAACATGCGAATTGAATCCCACTTTTTTGTCTTTTGGAACGGATTGGGTCGATTCACTGCCGGTACAACTGGGTGCCAAGGCTTGTAACTTTGTTCAAACCAAATCTAGAGAAACCAGTTTGGTGTCAAAAGATAGGGCATTAATATAGCTACAAAACAAGTCTAAATCCATCCGGATTGGCCCGCTGCAAAAAAAGTTATGGCCAAAATATCGCTGTTTTTTCAAATATTGGCCAAATTGACGGTATTTTGGCCATAACTTTTTTTGCAGCGGGCCAATCCGGATGGGTTTTTGACTTATTTTGTAGCTATATTAATGCCCTATCTTTTGACACCAAACCGGTTTCTCTAGGTTTGGTTTGAACAAAGTTACAAGCCTTGGTACCCAGTTGTACCGGCAATGAATCGTACCCCACCATTTTGGAACAATCTGTTGAAGGATTTGAATATGGTTTGAAATCGAAGCGAATACTTCTTCAAACATGGCAGATTTCTCTATTTCTCTCACTCTCTCTATTAATGATACTATTTTCTTCCTTTTTCTTTCTATGACAAAGGCAGAGGATAAAGAAAGATTAAATTTTCGGAATTTTTAATTTGTTTTTCATATCATATTTTACCAGGGTTGCCAAGTTTTTTTTCTGAAAATAAGCAGTCATGACCTTAAAAATAAGCATTTCGCTGGGGCGAATGCACGAAAATAAGCAAAATCACAAAATTCATACACTATAAAATTTTTTCGATAATAAAAATAAGAAATTTTAAGGCAAAATGATGCAAAGATGAATGAATTCACTTGAAAAAGCAAAACATGTTTATCGCGGACCTTATTTTCTGCTTTTTTAATTATTTAGGAGGAAAGGCGGCGGTCCCGATAGGGACTGCCGGAGAAAAATTTGAAAATTTTCGCTTATTTTCTTAAGAAAATTGATCATTTTTTGGTTTCGGCGCCGGAGAAAATTTCTCACTTTAGGCCTTTTTCTTTAAAGAAATTTATTCCTTTTTTGCTTTAGAATTATTTTAAATTAATTTCAGTGTTGAGGGGTGCCGGCGGTCCCGACAGGAGCCGCCGGAGAAAATTTCGCGTTTTTAGACCATTTTCCCTTAAGAAATTGAACAAGAAGTTATTTCTTTTTCAGAAGTTATTTCATGATAATAAGAGGTGTGAGAAAATTTTGAGAATTTTCTGCCATTGTCTTAAGAAATTTGATCATTTTTCATGATTTATAGGGGCATTTTTTGAAAAATTGGTCACTCGGCCAAAAATCAGCATTTGCTTAGAAATAAGCACTTTTTATTTTTGTAAGCAGGGTACCCCTCAAAATAAGCACTTTGCTTAGAAATAAGCAGACTTGGCAACCCTGTATTTTACCATATTTTACAATTTGATTACCAAAAAATCCTGCTGAACTACTTGATTACCAAAAAATCTTAAATTGCTTAAGTAGAAAAAATCCTAAACTTCATTAGTAGTAACTAGTAGCAAAAAATCAAACTTCATGAATACGAAAAATCCTTAACAAAAAATCAAACCATGAATACGAAAAATCCTTAACTTCATGAAGCCTAAAATCCTGAACTTCTAGGTTAATAAAAAATCCAAAACTTCTTGATTACCAAAAAGTCCTTAATTTCAAAGTATCAAATATCATATCAGACTTTTTTTTACCCTATTTTTATTATTGTTAAATATTTTATTTTCATTTTTTAGCATCAAAATCCGCGCTTTCCATATAAAATGTTGCAACATTGTCTCCGTGGATCTCATCGAACATTTGCCACAGCGGTGAGTTTTTGCATTTTTAAGATTTCGCTTATTTTTTGTGAAAAAATTTTTTTTAATGACTTAAATTTCCAGATCAATTAAAAAAAATTAATAAATATATATTTTAGAAAAAGCCCTTCAGCAACATAATGAAGCACGCCAAGGGGCTGGACGTCGTCCCGGGCTGCTTCGAGATGATCGCGAACAATCAGATGGACGGACGCTATCGGGATGATCCGGGCAAACCCCAGGGCGCCGAGTCGCGCATTTGGCACAACGCGGAGTCGCCAGGTTAACAAAATTTCAAAAAAATTTACGGTACTTATATAGTTTGGGTGCGCTTTTTTGGTCAAATTTTCCAAAAAAATATTTTGTGCTAAAAACACTGTAAAATTATTATTAATTCAATATTTAGCTATTTTTATTCATGAAACGGGGTATAAAATCGAAAATTGGGACCAGAAATTGAAGAAGATACTTGTGCAGTTTGTATCCACAATTTTGGTCAAATTTTCAAAAAAATATTTTTTGTTGAAAACACTGTAAAACTAATTTTTTTACGTCAAAAAGAACGTCGGCATCGGACTCAGCATCAAAAATCACCCCTGGAAAGCTATTTTTGCAAAAAAAATGAAAATTTTTTTTGAAAAATTTTGACGTCAGCGTCAAAAAGTTGCGTCAGATGACGCATTACGTCAAAATGGACGTCGGCATCGGATTCAGCGTCAAAAACTGCCCCTAGGATGTGCTTTTGGGTCAGTTTTCAGCAAAAAATTTTTTTTTGGAAAATTTGACCAAAAAAGCGCACCCAAACTATATAAGTACCAAAATTTAGGATTGAAGGTGTCTTTAGGAATATTTCAAGTTGCTAGAATGGTTTATTATGCTTGCATTTATTGAAATTCATCATTTTTTAGAAGGAAACCGAAATTTCCTTTAAAAATTAAAAAAATTCGAAAATTTGTTTTCAATGGGTCGGGCCCGGGTTGCCCGATCCTTTACGCCCGCTGTTCAAGGGGTTCAGAATTCTTTGGTTTTTTCCCGTTTTTTCCAATGACACGTTAAACCCTCAAGATTTTAGTCTACGATGGCGTGGCGCGCAAACTCGGCTACAAGACGCGGAATGGATTCCAACATCCCTAGAAGAGAGAACAGGACATGAAAAATGATGATGACCAATCACGTAGTGATTTGGATTTTTGTACAGCTAGATCATGGAATTAGAAAAGATAAATCCAAAAATTTGCCCCTTTTCCAATTAAGAAAGATTCGTGATAGAAATTCACAATACTAGTACACATTTGAGGGCTGAAGATTTTGGCGGATCATGATTGTCTTTCTGCTTATTCACTGAACTTCTCGTCGATTAAGCCCAAAACGGACTCCATGGCCACCGCAGACGAACGCTGAATATTAAAACATTAGAAAATAAGCTATCAAAAAAGATGTAATATTTTTTAAAACATTTTAGTGAATTAATATTCTTTTTAAGCCAAAAATAAAAAGCAAATTGGATCCAGATACGATATGAACTTTTATTATCCAATGAAAGGCTTGTAAAAAATTTTTTTGAAATAACCGTGGGCCTTTTGTTGAGATCGGAAGCTTGTGAAAATTTTTTGACATCCCATGACCTGAGATTTTGATTCCCAAAGCTGTGTTTTTTTAATCAAAGGCCCATAAAAATTTATGAATAACCAGACCAAATATTTTTGATGAGAACTTTTTCTGGCTATGGGTCTTCTGTGATACCTCATGCTCCTGTGTGCCGGCCGACACGCTTTCATCGTTGTCAAGTTGTGTGTCCAACGGCGTGTCCGAGCAAGTCCAATTGCGGATCGTTACGTTGGCGTTCTGTTCCTTTAATCTGTCGAATGTGCGGGAATCGTAGAGCGCATCTGTGAGACATATGGCACGGATCCGGCCTAGCTGGTTCGGGCTCTTCTCTGCTTCCAGCTGAAAATCGAAAAATCCTAAACTATTTCGAGAATAAAATTTGAAGGAATTTTTTCCATTTTTCCAAGCATAGAAAAATAAACCACCTTAAAATAGGAAATTTTTGACGAATTTGAAATTTCAAAAATTTCTCCGGCGGCCCCTATCGGAGCCGCCGGCACCTCTCAATATAATGAGAATTTCCACAAAATAACCAATTTTCGTAAGCAAATGGTCTAAAAAACGCGGAATTTCTTCGGCGGCCCGACCCCGAAAACTTTTTTCTGGCTACACCCTTGAAAGCAAATAGTAAAATTTTGAGATTTTTTTCCGCATATCCAATACCCACTTTTAGCCACGCCCAAATTTTCTTGAAAAATAAATTCCCAAATGTTTTTAGCGTCATACGACATATAATTTGTTGTGGATATGAGCATGATCGATACAAGATTCTCTTCACGTGTGATAATATTTCTTAATGGTGGTATTCTTTCTCGCTTGTATCCCAGATCATGTAATTATTCTTTGTATTTCCTTCACATCTCCACCTATATAAGTGATCCATTTTCCAGCATTTGTCACTCTTCTTTTGCCTTCCATTCCCATTCCAGCTTCCATTCCCATATTCCATTCTATTCCATTGTCCTATATTCTATTCTGTTGTCTTCAATAAATTCTCCAATCGAAGACACAACAGAATTTCTGTTTTTATATAATTTACTTTTTAGGGAAAAAATTTGTGCAAATTCTGTAAAACCCTAAAAAAATTGAGGACTCTCAATTGAGACCTAAACCTTTTTTTT
>LDKF01000104.1:0-22979 GCA_001026735.1 Rotylenchulus reniformis | reverse complement strand
CCCCCCCCCAAATATTTTTTTCTTGGCGCCGGCCCTGGTACATCCCCTAGCTAGCTACCATAAAACAACGCCTGTGAACATCTCAAGATCTATAAAGAAATTCGAGGCTTCTTGAAAAATTTTAGCGAACACCCTGCTGGATATGAAAATTTTTTGAACAAAAATTCCTTAGGTATGTGTTGTGAAAACTCAATTTTCACATTTTTAAAAAATAGGCTCGAATTAAAAAGAGTTAGAATTTATGTAAGCAAAAAATTGGAGGATTAGACCAGGCCCGGCGCCAGGGAGGGGCAAAGGGGGGCACGTGCCCTTCCAAAACTTGAAAAATTCAAAATTTTCTTAAGAAAAATGCATTTATTTTCAAAAATTTTCGTTTGTGCCCTCTCCAAAAATTTTTCTGGCGCCGGTCCTAGATTAGACACCTACCTGCGAGACCATTGGCCTGCCCTGACAGCGCCCGATCCGTTGATCAACACCACCAGGAAGTGTGCGGTTTCGAAATTCTGGCTGATGAACACGAAGGACTCCTCCTGCGAAAAAATAAATAAAAGCAGGGGTAACAAATTTTGAAAAATCCAAGAAATCTGTAAAAATTTAACCCTGAGATCTGCAAAAATTTCGAAAATCCAAAAAATCAAGGCTCTGGGTGAGATCTGTTTTTTGAAAAGAAAATTGCAAAAATAATCAACGAAAAATAATGAGGATCATTTACTAAAAGATGAGCCGTTTAAGAAAAAAGATTAAAAAATAGAGATCGGAAAAATTTTAAAACCTGGATCTGGACCTGGATCTGGATTTTTTAAAAACCTGGATTCTGGATTTTCTGGACAAAAAATCCAGAAAAATCCAGGTCCAGAAAAATCCAGGTCAAAATGGACCTGGATCCAGGTTCTGGATCTGGATTTTTTAAAAAATTTAATTTTGCTATAAAATGGAAAAAAAATTTAAAAATAGATGCGATGATAACAAATATAGATAAATAAAAATCAAATAAAGATGTTTATCAAATAATAATAGTAATTTCAATATTGAAAATTGATCTTCCGGCATTTCCGGGGTATCGGCGGTTCCGACAGGAGCCGCCGGAGAAAATTTTGAGAATTTTTGGCCAGGTTTATAAGAAAATTGCACGGTTTTTTTTGAGATTACTTTTTATAAAAACTAAACATAGGGTGAGAATGGCGGCGGTCCCAATAGGAGTCGCTGGAGAAAATTTGAAAAAAAAATTTACGATTTTTCAAGGAAATCAGCCACTTTTTCTTCAAAAAATTTTCCCAAACATTTTTAAAAGGGGGACCCTTTTCATTTTTTAGTCTTGGCATTTCGGGGGAGACACGTGGCTACGAATGACTGTGAGATATGTATTTTTTGATTTTTTTTCTGTTTTTACTCAACAAGGCCGTTTGCTGCCTTGCGTCAGTGCTACAAATTCCACTTTTTGACCATTTTCCTTGCAAATCACACGAGGTTTTTCCCAAAAAGGCCGATGTTAAAAGGCAAATTATTTTTTGTCGTCATGCTTAGTAAATCTTAAAAACTGAATATAAAAACCAAAAGATTAGTTTTTTTTTGCTTTGGTAGTTTTTGAAGAAATTTAATTTATTGGTGGATGGAAAAATTAAAAATATGAAATTGAAATGGTTATGGTGAGGAAAATTTTGCTTTTTAGGACGAAAAAATAAGATTTTCTTAAGAAAATTTCTCCATTTAACCCAAAATTTTCTTTAAAAATTCAAATAATTTCGGCAAAAACCCCATTCTTAGGGGTGCATTTTTTAATCCAGAAAATCCAGGTCCTGAAAACCTGGATCTGGACCTGGATTTTTGAAAAACCTGGATTCTGGATTTTCCTGGATTAAAAATCCAGAAAAATCCAGGTCCAGAAAAAATCCAGGAAAATCCAGAAAAATCCAGGTCTGGATCCAGGTCCTGTCCGATCTCTATAAAAAAGTGACCAAGCCAAAGTGTTGATAATCATACGTGTAAATTTTTCATTTGCAACTTCACCCACCTCGTCCATGTGGCGCTCGCCCTGGAGGTTCACCTTCCGCATGGAACATTGGCTTTGTAGCAGTCCGTACAGGTCCTCTGTCATCTTGGCACACATTCGGTCATAATGTTGTTGGTCAACGAAGCGGAATGGATTGCCTTGCTGAAAAATAAATTTTTTTGAGAAATATTCAAAATTAAGTTTTCCGATTTGGATCCGGAAAAGGCTTAAAAATTAATTTTTGGAGTTAAATTTTTCAACAATTCGACGATAATAAACATGAACATGCACTTGCCTGGTCCACCCATTGGCCTTTGTCATTGAAGTGGTAGTCCTGCGCCGCCGTTGGCGTGGCCATGGCCCTGTAAGGGCCGAAGATTGGTCGTAAAAAATTGTAGATTGAGTGTAAAAAATTGCAAAATTGATTGAAAATTGTTTTAAAACACATTGTAAGTAAGTCTGAAAATGCCATAAAATTTATGCAAAAAATTTTAAAAATAATCGTTTCAACTTGTTGAGACCGAATTTTTAGGTAACAAAAGTTTAGGATTTTTTGGCCCAAAATTGTTAAAGGGACAAAAAGATGTGTAAAACTAAAATTTCGGTCTCAATCTGTGTAAAAAAACTCATCATTTTCTCGCAAAATCAAAAAAAATATTTCTAATAGAGATCAATTTTTAGGGACTAGCAAAAAAATAAAAAGTAATTTTTTGCTCAAAAATGGTCAAAGGGACAAAAAGTTGTGTAAAATTAAAAATTTCGGACTAAATTTGTGTATAAAAATTCATCATTTTTCTCGTCAGAGGATTTTTTTGCTCAAATGCTCAATTTTTTTGCTCAAAAGTTTAGGATTTTTGCCATGTCAAAGGGACAAAAAGATGTAATAAAACTAAAAACTCGGTCTCAAATTGTGTCAATTTACATTTTTCTCGCCAAATAAAAAAATCTTGTCCACAGAGATCAGAATTAGCAAAATGAAAATGGAACAAATAATGCATTTGGACACCAAATTTGAAGGAGAAAACCACACGGTATGGCCATAAATTTTACATTTTGGAGAAAAATTAAGGATGGAATTTTGTTGACCAAGTAAAGCATCGAAAAGTGAATGGCCATGGATCGTTAAATTTATTTTTATTTTTCTACCTATTTACAAAGCACTTGAGTGAAGTTCGAAAAACAAAATTTCTTTCAAACACTTAAATACTGGAGTTCAAACCCGTGCCGTAGTACGTACACGAACTTCATGAAGTACGTGATGCATTCTACTGGTTTTTTGATGATAGACACGTGCCAACTCACATATCGTATCTTCTAAGTGTTTCTTTTTGTACGTGAATATATGTGCAATACTCGAGTATAGTAAGTAACAACTGGTACGTATTTTCGCAAAATTTCCCAAAGTACCCACACGAGATTCACGAAGTACGTGATGCGTTCTACTGGTTTGTTTTGCTTACGCGTGCTAACCCACGTACCGCATTTTTCAGGTTCTCTGTATGTGAATATGTTTATACATGCCCCCTAGCTATGTACTGGTTCATTGCACTGGTACGTGTTTCTCAAAAGTTTGAACTCTCAATTTTTTAACGATCCAATGATCCAAAGGGGTCAACGCAAAATATCCCCTCGCAAAATACCCCCGGACAAAATAACCCCTCGCAAAATACCCCCGGACAAAATACCCCCAAGGACAAAATACCCCCTCGCAAAATACCCCCAACTACAAAAACGAAATGTCTACAAAGACAAAACATCTCCAAAATAAAAATTCTTGAAAATCCCGAGGCCTTTAAATTTTTTTGAAAATCCCGAGGCCTTTAAATTTTTTTGAAAATCCCGAGGCATTTAAATTTTTTTGAAAATCCCGAGGCCTTTAAATTTTTTTGAAAATCCCGAGGCCTTTAAATTTTTTGAAAATCCCGAGACATTTAAATTTTTAAAAAATCGAGACCTGTGAATTTTTTTTGAAAAATCGAGGCCTATTAAAATTTTAGAAAAATCCGAGGCTTATTAAAATTAAAAAAAATCCGAGGCTTATTAAAATTTTTTGAAAATCCGAAGCCTGTGAAATTTTTTGAAAATCCCGAGGCCCATTAAAATTTTAGGAAATCTCAGGCCCGTGGAATTTTTCAAGGCCTGTAGTCCGCAAATTCTTTTGGAGATGTTTTGTCTTTGTGGACATTTCGTTTTTGTAGTTGGGGGTATTTTGCGAGGGGGTATTTTGTCCTTGGGGGTATTTTGTCCGGGGGTATTTTGCGAGGGGTTATTTTGTCCGGGGGTATTTTGCGAGGGGATATTCTGTCATTACGCCGATCCAAATCCAACACACCAAAAGGAAAGAGGGCAGACTTATAAAAAGTCTGCGTTTTTTCGTAGAACTCCATATACTGTAAATATTGGAAAAATATGGCAAAACAAATGAATGCATTGGTGAGGAAGTGAAGCGAACCAAAAAAAATGACAAAACAGTCTTCGAAGCTTGAAGAATTTTTTTAAATTAAAAAAAAGAATAGGGAATCGACGCGAAAAATAAAAAATGAAACGAAGCGCACACAATGCCAAATGAAATTCAAATACTAGTTTTGGCGCCAAAACTTGTATCGCGTGGAACGCAGAATATCCCCAAGGACGAGACATCCACAAATGATATGTAAAACGTCCAGAAGGACAATACATCTCCGTCTTAAAAATTCAGACCTTAGATTTAAAAAACTGACCTAAATTTTTTAACAAATTCCATTCTAAATGATCCGATGAATTATTGAGCCGGCCGGCGTACCCTCGTGGACATTTTGTCCTTTTATACATTTTGTATTTATTTTGGAGATGTATTGTCCTTAGCTCCTTGGGATGTTTTGCGTGGGGATGTTCTGTCATTCGCCAGGAATCACACTGTTTTCTTTCGTGTTAGATTGTGGGTTTGTTTTTCTTATGTTATCGAAATCCAAGAAAAATTCTTCGATCTGTAACTGACCTAACATAACTGCAAAAAAATGGAAAAAATAGAATCCCTTCTTCCGGTTTATATAACCCATTTTTTTGTTAAAATTTTCGAGAGAAAAAAAATAATTAGACACAGAAATCTTGCAGAATATTTTGCTAAATGCATTAAAAGAGCTTAAAATAATAAAAGGCGAAAAACATTCACACAGAGGGGATTCGAACCAGCAGGCCTGCACGACGGAAATTTACGCTTTTTTGGTTGGAACACACATATTACGGTTATGAATTACAGGTTAAAAAATGAATGCATGCAAATTTTGATAGGAATCCCCTCTGCAAAACCCAATTTTTCGGGGGGGGGGTTGCGAAAAATCTCAAAAAACTGGGAATTATAAACCGGGAAGTATACTGAAATGACATGGTGTATTAAACAAACAGCTCAGAACATTCGGGTTCGGGGACTCTTGGAATGGAGTTGGGGCAGCAGACGGTTGAACCGGTTGTTCGGGAACACGGTGACCAACAGGCGTTCCAGAACCACGTACCACAGCCGTCGGTTCAGGTGGCGGTTCTGCAACGCTTCCGACACATTTTCGACTCCCTGTTGGATGGTCGAAGCGCCGATGAACAGCCGGAGCTGGTCAGGGACCGCGGAAAGCATCAGACACCGGGCCAGGAACCGGGTTTTTTGGGAGTCAAACTGGAGGGATTGGTCGGAGAAGGCACCGCCAACAGCGGAGTCGGACCAGAAGGTGTCCCTGTTGAAGAATGGGGGAAAATTTTGGTTTGAAAAATTTTAAAAAACATAATGAAAATTGGTTTTTCCAATTACGGATCCGTATCTGACGTCAGAATAAACGCACAAACCAACTAATAGTATCAAGCGAGGGCAGGTCATGAAAAAATATTTTTAACATGGATTTTGCAATATACCAAAACCAAAGGCTTAAGAAATTTTAAAAAATTAAAGTTCAATATAAATGGTATGTGAAAATTTTAAAAAGGCCTAGGAAAGTTGGAAAAATTCAAAAAATGGCCTGTGAAATTTTCCCGAAAATCGAAAATCAAAGCTTGTAAAAATTTTATCCAAAATCATGGCTTTTGATTTTTTAAGAAAATCCAAAATACTAAGGCAATGAAAACTTTTTGAAAAATCCAAATCCAAGGTCTGTAAAAATTTTGAAAAATTCAAAACAAAGGTCTTAAATGTTCGATCTTCTCTAAAAATGGCCAAAAAATCGATGAAGCCACCTGAATGCCACCAGGTACTGGGCCACCTGTTCCTCCGACGTGAGCCAGTTGACTGCGTCGATGATCCGCCGGTTGATGGACTGGCCCAGGGCTGCGTGGATGAACTGGCGCAGCAGGGAGACCAGGCGGCGCCGGAACCACTGGTTTTTGGCACGCAGACCGAACACCTCGTCCACAAGCAGGAGCAGTACCCGGAGGGGAATGCTCTCAGCGGAATCCTTAAAAGGTGTCGGCTCGAAAAATTGTAAAAATAAACGATTTTCGAGTGAATTTTTTTTTGTAAATTTTGGTAAAACTCCAAATTTATCCAATACGAAAAATATAAAATTAAAAAAATCATCCTACTGATAGATTTTGATCCGGTGATTGATTCTGATGGGTTGAAAAAAGAAAATAAATCTCCGAAATAATAGCACATCAAAAAAATGATTTCCCGCGAAGGGATTTGAACCATCGCTCTTTCGCCTGCCAGAGAAACCCGTCCGTTAAATAATTTTTTTCAGGAATTTTTCCTTGAAATGAAACCTTTAGTAAAGTTTTTTTTACATTTTGCATGTCCAAATGGGCAGCCACTCGGTTGCTGGACGAGTCGGGCAAATTTCCGGTGGATGAACTGCTGAGTCGACCCCTCGAAAGGCTGCCCGCACCCTGTTTGATACCGCCGGAAGCGCCCTAAAAAGGCATCGAAATAATTTTGAAAAATTTTTCTTTTAAAAAATAGTTCCCTACAACCATCACCTATGTTCTTAAAGTCATCTGGCTTAAAGCTAGAATAACACCAGGTTTTCATCAGACATTCCTGGATTTAAATTTTTTTTTCTTAAACTTCAGATCTTCTATAAATTTTCATAGGCCGGCCTTGGATATACGAAATTTTTAGAGGCTCTCGGTTTGCTCAATAAATTGGCTAATGACCCTAATTCCACATAACAAATAGGATCAAGATAGGAGCTTAGCAAGATTTTTCAGAAATCTTAAATTAGCCAAAAAAATCCGAATAAAAAAACTTTACCTTTAGGACATTGGTGGCCGCCCTGTTCAGCTCGGAGCCCATCTTGCCGATGCCGTCGATCAGGTCCCCGGGCATGGCCACCGCCGCGTTGCCAAACGCCTTCACCCCATTGACCAGTGGGTTGAACACAAAGGTGCTCATCGCCTTGGGCAACGACTCGCGGCCCGTGTACCGCTTGTGGGTCAGGAAGTCGAACACCAGCGCCTCCAGGCCGGGGTTCGCCGCCAGCAGCGAGGGTTGCAGAATGCACTTTAGAATGAATCAAAAATTAAAAATAATGTTCATATATTTTTTCAATAAAAAAGAGGAAAATTCTATGAAAAAATTTCAAAAATTTAATTTCGGGTCTTCCGATTTTTTTTGAACTTATTTAAAAAATGAGAAAAAAAATTCGCAGGCCGAATTGAATGGACCCAAAGCGCAAAAACTTAAAATAATTATTTTTCAAAAAATTCGAAAAATTCCAATAATAAAGAATTTAATATT
Source organism: Rotylenchulus reniformis (assembly GCA_001026735.1). Taxonomy (NCBI): domain Eukaryota; kingdom Metazoa; phylum Nematoda; class Chromadorea; order Rhabditida; family Hoplolaimidae; genus Rotylenchulus; species Rotylenchulus reniformis. The sequence continues at coordinate 15,294 of LDKF01000104.1, read as the reverse complement.
AATATTTGAAAATCCATTTTAATCATTTTGGGTCCAAACTCCAAATGAAATAGCGCCAAAATTAGATACAAATTTTGGTCCATTAATAGGGGAAAATACGGATAGGAGACTAGGACACCAATATTTGCGGTTAAGATAAAGGAGAAAAAGCAGAATTAAAATTGGAAATTTTTGTAAAAAATTTTCTCCTTTTTTGAAAAACGGTTCTCCTTTATAAAATGGTAGACCCGCATTACATTCCTTAAATAAAGTTTCAACTCACGTACATTCATGTACTGGTTGAGTGCCCGGCAACGCTTCTCCAAAAAGGCTTGATCCAGGTTGTTGAAGGTCCTTTTACCCGGGAAGCTGAGGGTTCGCAGATTCGGGAACTGAAAAAAACCCAACAAAAATCTTTAAAAACCCGGGAAAATCTAAAATGCCTTGGCAACGATCAGATTGTGCAGGGAATGGAAGTCGGAATAGCGCCGGATCACGTTGGAGGCGGAGCCCCCGCGACCGCCGGCTTCCGGTCGAACAACCCGAACATTGTACAGGGCGAACAGGTGGCGGCCCTGGTGACCAACACCGAGCATTTCGACCAGTACAGAAGTTGTTGAGGGTTCACCAGCAGTCATTTTCGGGTTTGCGGGGTCCGAAGATGTCGAGGCAAGGTCCACCTCCTTAAAATGGGAATTTTTCTGCGAGTTTTCGAAGTTTGGGTAAAAATGCAAGGCAGAAATTCTCATTCTCATCCAAATATCCCAAAAACATCTGCCTGGGGTTAGGATTTTAAAATCCGAAGAAAATGAGTTTTTTTCAGAGGAAGGAACAACTAGGATAAAAAGGCGAGCCAGCAAAAGTCGGTGGTGAAGAGGGCAATACGGCGATGGTTCAATTCCCCCAGCGGTAAATTATTTTTTAATGCGTTTTATGTTGCAAAAATACACTGTAAAAGCGTTAAGTGGGGTAGCGAAAAATTTTATCTGGGTCCTTGAAAATTTTTTGCTCGCTGGCGACCCACTCCCTCCCGATCTTTTCAGAGGGGGGCTTCGAGAGTTTTTTTTAAAAAAAATCATGGGTTAAATTTTTCAATTTAAATAATTCGCAAATTCCTTTATTCCCACCTCCAAACTGCCAGCCGATGAGCACTCCTCCCCCAACATCTGTTGTTCATCTCCTGTAGTTGACGGCGATGTTGCTGATGCGGTTGGTGAACGGTCCGCAATGTTGTTGCTGATACCCAGCTCGTCCAGCATGCGCTCGTACAGCTTGTGCCGCTTGAATGCCGGATAAAAGCGGTCTTCGCTCTTAAGCACCTCCACAATCTGCAAAAATATAATGATTTAAGCTGAAAAATGATAAAAAAAATATGTTTAGATATGCAAATTAGCCATTCGCTCAAATAGATCGAGTTCATAAAGCAAGAAGGGTGTAAAAATTAATTTCCCGCAGAGGGAATTGAACCTGCGACCCAACTCCCATTCTCAACCAATGCCATTACCCCCATTCAGCCACTCTGGCTCCTCTGAAAAAACTCGATTTTTTCTGGATTTTGAGCACAATCGAAGAAAATTTCGCTCTATTTTTCCTGCCTTTTTATAATTTAAAAATGATTTAATTTATGATGAGAAATTTCCTCTACCTTTTCCTGGATCTGCTCAAACCACACATCCGATGGCTGTTCATTGCGGAGACGGGACAGAAATTTGTTGATTATCGTTTCGCTCAAAGGCACCCTGGTGATGGCCTGAAATAGGGCCAATATTTCAAAAAAAAAAAAGTTAAGGATTTTTGCGCTAAAAAATCGACTTCTTGGGATAGATACTGATGGTACATGAACAGCGCCGCCTCTCTGATGGTTTCCTGTGAATATTTATAGAACAATAAACAGTGAATCGTGCCAAGACCCTTGCCTGTGCATCCGGGTCCAGTGTGGCACCATTGACCAACCCTTTAAGCTGGTGATCCATGGACACTTTGAAGCCCTAAAAATAAAAATTTTTTTTCGGAGTTTTAATCCTGAAATGGAAAAAACTCTTCAGGAAAAACTCATATTTTACGCGAAAGTCCCTGAAAATGTTTAAGAATTTTTTTTTACTATTTCATTTTTCCTAAATGTCATTCTGAAAAGGAATAGGAACAAAATTGGCTGCAAAATCCGGAAGAACTAATTGTTTCCAACAAAAAAAAGGTTATGGCCAAGATAATCACACGTGTTGGCCAATTTTCGGCACGTATGACTATCTTGGCCATAACTTTTTTCTCTCTTGGCCAATCAAAAAGGAAAATGGACTGTTTTGTAGCTGATATCTTGTGCTATTTTTTATCACCAAAATCATTTCTCCAAGTTGTTCTAAATATCATAATTAATAGCAAAGAAAAAAATTTAAAAAATGCCATTCACACCTCAATGGCCAAGTAGAAGTCGATGTAGTTCTGGCCCCCGACTTGGTTCAAAAACTCGACAAAATGGGACAGGGCCAGGGGATGAGTGAGCACCACGATGATGGACAGATGGACGAAGCCGGAGGTTGCTGAAGGGTCCAGGGACGAAGCATCCTCCGCCAGCTCCAACCCGGTCAAATGATGGCCAAAGGCCTGAAAAAAATATAAATTATTTGTAAAAAAAATCCAGAAAATTCTTAAAAGCCAAATTCTTAAGAAAAATGACGTAAATAAAATAAAAAACTTTTCCGAAAGGACCTAAAATTTATAGGAAAAATTTTCTCAGAACTTATTTCTCTCAAGGCCGGCGCTAGGGGGACCGAAGTCCCACATCCCCCCCCCCCTCCCAAAATGCCGTCTGAAAAATTTTCATAAGGGTCCCCTGTTGATTTCGTGTAAATTTTCAAATTTTCTCCGATGGCTTACCAGGACATAGTAAGAAAATGGTCGAAAACGCGAAATTATCTCGGCGTCACCAAATTCTTTTTTTACACGTCGGCTCCCCCTCCCGAAATTTTTTTTTTCTGTCGCCGGCCTTGTCAAGTCCTCAACCCACGAAAAAAAAATTTCTGGCTTGAATTTGCTTTAAACTTTTAAAAATCCTTAATATTCGTGAAAATTATCAAAAAAAGAAAACAAGACGGGACCTTGTTGGTTTTTGGGAACATTCGCGAAGAATTGTTCTGCTGGTCCGCCGCAGTTTGCTGCGCGGATTCGGGTCGATCCGCCAACGCGCACATGCGCCGCTTGATCACGGTGTCAGTGAACTCCAAACTGGCCAATTGTTGCGAGAAAATGTTGCCTAGAGCAAAAAATTCTTAATATTCATAAAAAAATTATTTAAAATTATTTTTCTAACATAAATAGGTTGTAAAAAGTAAATATTTGAATTTAGCTAAATGGTGAAAAATTAAAGTTATCACCAAAAATGGATTTTTATGGCCAGCATATACGGCCAAATTATGATCAAAATTAATTGTAAAATGGGGATCGGTGATTCAAGGATTTTGGTTAAGAGGTAGTGGATTCTGAGCCCATCTTAAATGTCCAAGAATTATTTAACCAGAAAAATATAGTCGAAAAAATTAAGAAAATTTATTTTTTGGATTTTTTTATGAAAAATCGTCTTTTTTTTTGCTTATGGCAGTTTTAGTTGAAAAATTTCACTATTTTTTAAGAGGGGAATTTTTGGAAATTGGATTCATTTTTTAAGAAAAATCTCATAATCAATTCTTTAATGAGTAATGACCAATCCCACAATCCGCTAAAAAAAATTTGGTCCTAAAAGTATACAGAATAAAACCTTCTGTATCCTCGCTAAAGCCTAAAATCGCTCGGTTTTCAAAAATTAATATAAATTCCAAAAATCCCCACTGTTCTCGCGCTGTGAGCCGCCCTTGGAGCGCAGCGTGTTGATCTCCTCGTGCACCGCCTCCAGGATGGCCTCCAGCTCCTGCACCGACTTGCAGGCCTCCAGGCTGGCCACAAAGTCCTCCGTGCTGATCGGCAACTCCGACAACAGCCACACGATCATTCGGTTGACGAAGGACGGGTCGGACAGCTTGTCCAGGAGGGGGACGAACACCTTGGACACGAAGATTTCGCGCACCAAAAAGCGCAGGGGCCGCGAGCGGAAGTCCTCCGAGGGCATCAACAGGTAGAGCAGGATGTCGCACAGGTCGTGCAGGTAGGCTAAAATTGAAAATTCAGGTTTAGGGACCAAGATAATGATTTTTTGATACAAAATTTTATGAAAATTCAGGATTTTTAGATCTGTATTCTGTATAGGATAATAAAAAATTTATCGGAGAGGGCGGAGATCAAGCGATATAAGAGGAAAAAGGGTTCCCTTATTAGTGATTATGTTTTTTTCAAAAAAAACATTTTTTTCTAGATTCTTATGATTATGAGAATATATGAGCATATAAAAAATTTCAGAATAGAAATTCCTGCAGCGAATGGCATCAAAAAATCCCGAGTTAGAATTAAAAATCCGGGCAAATCAATAGTGGATGGCCGAGTGGGTAATGGTGTAGTGTGCAGGAAGGAGGGCAGTGGTTCAAGTCCACTCGGGCAAAGTGATTTTTTGGGCGATTAATTTTTCGATGAATTTATTTTTGGTTTTTTTTTCAACCAAAGTAAACTAACTAAAGGAAATTAGTTTGGGTATTTTTTCTGAATTGTAAAAATCGGGATTCAAAACTTAGGATGCCGAAAAAAGAAGAAATAAAAAGAATTTTTGTACGATTAAAACATGTGAAATTTTCAAATTGGAAAATCATGATTTTTGAAGCAGAAAATCAACCGCTCTCGTAGGCTGGCGAAGTGGAGATCAGGTCCCGGCAATAGCTGCGCTCCATCTCCAGCTCCAGGTCGAAGAACACGGACTCCAGGTTGTCCAAGCGTCCGGTAGGGGAACATTCCTTCTGCAGTTGAAGCCGTTCCTTGGCTTTCCGGTACAGACGCAAATGGGAGGCAAAGTCGTCCACAATGTGCCGTGTCAGCAAGGGCACCCAATCGACCTTTGAAAGACTAAAAGGGAAGGATAAAAATTAGAAAAATAAAATTATAATAACCATTATTTTAAAAAATAAAATTAAAATATAATTTATTAATCTGAGCAAAACTGCTATTAAAAAAATTAAAAAATTCCGTCTTTTGGTAAAATATTTATTTAAAGTTCTTTTATTTTTTCTATTTTACCTACAATTATTTTTGAAGAAAATTCTGCATTTTAGTTCATTCTTTAAAAAAAAATTTTTCGTTAGTAGTAAAATCTTGATGTATTTCTTTTTTTTTTTGGTTGAATGCTATAAAACCCTTAAAATGCCGTAAAAATTGGATTTCCTATGAGGGGATTCGAACCTCCGCCTAACCTGTACTACATTATCTTGTACTAGTACCCACTCGGTCATCCTTTGAATTTAGTGGGGCCCTGTTCGAAATTTTCCCCCCTGGAGCTGGAGTTTCTATTCTATTTTTGGGGATTTTTGGTGTTATTAGACGCGCAAAAATTGTGAGTTGAAGACTATCCCTAATAAGGGAACAATATCGAGCTGTGAGTATTCAGATCGTAATTTAACCTATCCTAACTTGTAGAGCATCCTCACATTGTATCGCATATTTTTGGCTTTTTTCCCCGCGCAGATAGTGAAGGGTTGAAAAATCGGTATTAAAAATAATCGGTCGTTCATTCACGCGGATCATTCGCCCTTTGAGATGGTGTCACAGACCGACCATGTTCTAAGCGCGATTGTTGTGCGCCGTGCAGTGCGTTTGAGACTGGCGCCGAACAGCTTGTCATCGCTGATCTGAACATGGTACCAGGAGTCCACATAGTCCCGCACAATGTTGTCCAGAATCTGATTAATTAATTAATTAATTATTAAACCAGAATTTTGTTTTAAATTTGTAGATTGAGCAGAGGAAAAAATAGAAAATTTTCAGGATTAAAAATAAAATTGATAAAATTTATTTTCTTGAGAATTTTTTTTTAGATTTTTTAGGGTATAGAATCTAGTCTGAATCCGTTTTTTCTGCCTAGATAAACCTAGCTATTTAAATAAAATCAGTAAGAAAAATTAAAAATTTTACAAAATTCTTCTTTTTTTAAAGCAAGCCAAAATTCCCGTGAATCTTATTTCGCAATTAATTTTTAGGAGCCTATAAAAATATATATAAAATTGACTATTTGGATGAGGATTTTAATTTTTGAAAAATACAAAAAATTATTTTTTATTAACCTGTTCCAGGATGGGGTCCAGCACCTCCGACTTGGTCATCGCGTGCTTCTCCGCGTACATGGAATCGTCAAAGCGTGTCCGGCTGTCCCTGGCGAATGGAAGGCCAATGTTGAAGCGGAATTTGTGCGCCCAATCGGCAAAAGTGCGGCGGAGCGCAAGACGCCGATCAGTGCCCTCGCGGATGAGCACGGCGATGAAACTGCAAAGGAAAAATTGTAAAAAATACAACTAGAAAGCGGATCAAGATAGGATTTTCCCAAGATTTTGGGAAAAAATTTTGATTTCGAGGCAGGCACGCCTTTAAAAGAAATAAATATCAAAAAATAGAGAGCAAAAATTGGAGCCTTTTCTGTATTTTCTAGTTCAGATGTCGGAAAAAACAAAAAACACACCTGAAAATGTTAATAAAGGAAAAAACCATCGAATAAAAGACCAAAAAGGCGAAAAACAGATTTTCCATGAGGAGATTGAACCATTGCCCTAATCTACAACGCACTATACCACATCCACTCGGCCACACCGAACCTCGGTAAGTGATCTATCTCTCCTGATAAAACCTGATTTTTTCCGTTTTTTAAATTCCTGGCTAAATTTCTAAATTAAAAAATCATATCAAAAAAATCAATTTTAAATTTTTATCTCTTACCCGATAATGAAGAGCAGCGAGACCAGGAGCAGGACAAACAGAGCCTTTGGTCCAACGGTGAGCAACAGGAACAGCAAAGTGAGAGCGATGTAGAGCGGGGACATCGATGATCGATGTTACGGATGACCAAATCGGTTGTTGTTGATGTAGATGTTGAACATGTTGATCTGGACAGCAAATCAACCCCAAATTCGAAATTGAAAAACTTGGGGATAAATTGATTAAATTGTAGCAAAAAATTGAGCAAAAGCAAAAGTAATGGATCGATTTTACGACATTTTCGGACCATTCGTTAGAACTCGATTCGATACCAAGCTAAAGAAATGTTTGATATCGAAAAATGATTTAAAAAATAGCTAAAAATGAGTTTAAAAATATTCCAATTGGTCCACTAAATAGAAAAGTTATGACCAAAATACATATGTGCGCTTTTGGCCAAACCCGTTTATTTTGGCCATAATTTCTCTATACAATGGACCAATTCAAGTGGAATTAGGATCTTTTTTTTGTAGCTAATTTTTTGCTCTATTTTTTGACATCAAATTCATTTCGAATCGAATTATGGACCAATAATAAAATATGCTCAAAAAATATTTTTAAAAATAAATCAATTCTTGTCAAATACATCGGTTTACGACGAAACAAATAAGGGGAACGAGAAAGGAAATAATCCGTTTAAAAAATTTTTTGACACCCAATAATGTAATGTTCCACTATCATCGACGGGGCGATCGGGAACGAGATCGACTGCTTTCTGAACGACTTCGACGATGGCTGCGGCGGCGGTGACGACGACGCGATGAGGAGCTTAAGTGGGATGAACTTTGGGGTTTTTGGACTAATGTCGGATGAACTAAAAAATCTCCAGAAATTTGGACTATGAAGGCTTTGGGAGTTAACCAATGAGGAGGGAGGTGGGGCCGAGTGGATGTGGTATAGTGCGTTGTAGATTAGGGCAATGGTTCAATCTCCTCATGGAAAATCTGTTTTTCGCCTTTTTGGTCTTTTATTCGATGGTTTTTTCCTTTATTAACATTTTCAGGTGTGTTTTTTGTTTTTTCCGACATCTGAACTAGAAAATACAGAAAAGGCTCCAATTTTTGCTCTCTATTTTTTGATATTTATTTCTTTTAAAGGCGTGCCTGCCTCGAAATCAAAATTTTTTCCCAAAATCTTGGGAAAATCCTATCTTGATCCGCTTTCTAGTTGTATTTTTTACAATTTTTCCTTTGCAGTTTCATCGCCGTGCTCATCCGCGAGGGCACTGATCGGCGTCTTGCGCTCCGCCGCACTTTTGCCGATTGGGCGCACAAATTCCGCTTCAACATTGGCCTTCCATTCGCCAGGGACANCCCTTGCCCCCCCCCCTCGTTACGGGCCTGCCACTTACGATGATTCATCTGAAAAGAAAAAACTATATTCATAAATGAAAATGATGATTGGGCAAAAATACCATACCTATTAAAAATTGATATGATTTGTGGACCACAAGTTCGGGATATAATGAATTTTTGTTAATCGATTTTGCTTATTTTAATTATTTACCATAAACAAAAAAAAACTTTAAAGAGTCCGATTCGAAACAAGTGGAGCGCCGCGAAAAAGCACGATTGTTCATGGAGAAAATCCTTAATGAACGGATGGCGGAAAAGCACCGGAAGACGAAGACGCCGGCGGCACCAACAATGGCGGATGGGCAGGAGAAAAAGTAGGGGAAACATTTAGTTTTTAATTGAAAATGGAGAGTTTTTTCAGGATTTTTAGGGCTAGAAATGAAAAAAATTAATAAAATGACAATTTTCTTTAGATTTTTTTTTATTTCAAACAAATAATGCTTATATAGGAATTAGATTTTTTAAATATATTTTAAGGAATATATTAGAAAAAATCCGTTTAAACCTTTTAACACATTCTTTAAATGCCCTCAAAAATTTTTATAAATTAAATTAACAAAATAATAGAAAAACCACACGTCGCCTAACCCAAAAAGGTTGTATTTATTCACGGCGCAATTTTTCCCAAAAATCCAACGGATTCTTGAAAAAAATTTTCCAAACCCTTTAAAAAAGTACCATTGGGGTACTTTTTGTACTAAAAGCAAATNCCCCTTGCCCCCCCCCCTCGTTACGGGCCTGCCACTTACGATGATTCATCTGAAAAGAAAAAACTATATTCATAAATGAAAATGATGATTGGGCAAAAATACCATACCTATTAAAAATTGATATGATTTGTGGACCACAAGTTCGGGATATAATGAATTTTTGTTAATCGATTTTGCTTATTTTAATTATTTACCATAAACAAAAAAAAACTTTAAAGAGTCCGATCCGAAACAAGTGGAGCGCCGCGAAAAAGCACGATTGTTCATGGAGAAAATCCTTAATGAACGGATGGCGGAAAAGCACCGGAAGACGAAGACGCCGGCGGCACCAACAATGGCGGATGGGCAGGAGAAAAAGTAGGGGAAACATTTAGTTTTTAATTGAAAATGGAGAGTTTTTTCAGGATTTTTAGGGCTAGAAATGAAAAAAATTAATAAAATGACAATTTTCTTTAGATTTTTTTTTATTTCAAACAAATAATGCTTATATAGGAATTAGATTTTTTAAATATATTTTAAGGAATATATTAGAAAAAATCCGTTTAAACCTTTTAACACATTCTTTAAATGCCCTCAAAAATTTTTATAAATTAAATTAACAAAATAATAGAAAAACCACACGTCGCCTAACCCAAAAAGGTTGTATTTATTCACGGCGCAATTTTTCCCAAAAATCCAACGGATTCTTGAAAAAAATTTTCCAAACCCTTTAAAAAAGTACCATTGGGGTACTTTTTGTACTAAAAGCAAATCGGCAAATTTTCTATAATTTAAGGAAGGAATTGAAATCGGAAGACCACCATCAATCAGTGAGTGCCGCGCAAGCATCCGGAACTTCCGCTTCGGCATCCGCCGCCGTTTCGCCCCTGGAACTGTCCAAAGCGATCTCGTGCCTGATCGACGAGCAGCTCAAGCGCACTCTGGGCACTCCGTCGCCCAAATCGCCTCCGGCTGAAAAGCGGAAAAAGAAGCGGAGGAGGCGGAAGGATTCTTCGTCGTCGTCGTCCTCCTCATCATCGGAAGATGAGCGGAGGAGGCGACGACGCCGACGAAAGGAGGAGGAAGAGGAGAGGCGGAGGAAGAGACACCATCGGGACAGCAGGGACCGGTGAGTGTCATTTTGTGCTTTTTCGTGGAGATGAGTTGGCCAAAAATTCATATTCATTCCCTTTATATTTTTATCGAAAATTTTTAGGACCAAAAAATAGAATTCACTCTGACCAAAGAAAGACTAACTTTTTAACCTAATTTTGGCCTTATTTTCTTTGAACATTTGAAATTTTAAAAAAAACTTTTACGGTGATGATAATTTTCTGCATAATGTTTTGGTTTTCGAAGAATTTTAAAATTTTTTTCAACATTTCAAGGAAAATAAAAAATTAAAAAGATCAAAAATTGATCACAATCCCCCTTTATATGGTAGTTGTGGCCTAATGATGAATAAAAAAATTTTAATTTTTAGTCCCTTTATCAGTCTCTTTTGGCCAAAGTGGCGGTTTTAATGTTCCAGCACCAATTTTTTACACTATTCTTCTATTGATAAATTATTAAATAAAAAAATGTATCACTTTCCTTTTTTTCTTTTCAAATAAAGGTGGTTAAATCGATTCCAACTAATAAGGACGGGTGTTCAAACAGGAAAATTAAGTTTTTTTGTGTGGAAATTTTCATTATAAATTTTAGGGATGTACAGTTTTCAAAAAATTCTTTTCAAAATTTATTCAATTTAAATTTTTTGCTTACCAACGATCCCTAAAAAAGCCGCAGGAGTTTAAAATTTAAAAGGCTAATTTTTGAAGGAATTTCACTATTATAAAGGCTGTTCAACAAAATAATTATTGGAAATTTAAATTTTTTCCACCTTTCGTTCTAGTTACTTCATATTTTTCTCCTAAATTTTTTTTTAGTTTTTTTCGGAACTCCTGGAGAGCCTAGTGGGAGGGTGGGGAGCGATTACCGGCTGTCACATCGCCGATGCCTGATCCCTGCGGCGGTTGGTCCAATGGCATTTGAATCGGGACCAAGTCGGGATTTTGCGGCGGAATCAGTCCACTGGTCAACAATGTCGGAGGGGTCGGCGCTGTCGGGATTTTGATGATCTGTGGCTGTTGTTGTTGTTGGCTTTGCTGGAGCAGATGCCATTGGTACTGGCGCACCCGGGACTGGTAGAAGGTGTAGTAGGGGCTGCGCGGTAGCAGGAAGTGCACTTTGTCTCGGTTGTGTTCTGCGCAAAAACCCAAATATTCATTAGTTTATAAAAGAAATTTTTTTGCATAAAATAATTCATAATCCCAATTTTCTAAAATTTATTTATGCGATTTAAAAATTATTAAACAACTTCTAGCACTTCGATGGAAATGAAATTCGTACAAAAAACGAATTTTTAAGGGTTTTTCAAGGCAATAATTAAATTTAAAAAAGCCAAATTGCTTATTGGGTATGTTGCAGCCAATTCTGAATTTTAGTCGATTTCGAAATCGGCTAGCCGATACGGGATTAAGCAATGTTTGTGCAGTGGATATGACCAAAAAATTTCACCCATCTCATGATGGCGTGGGTTCGAATCCTCAGTGAGAAAAATGATTTTTATGGACATGAGAAATTTTTGAAATTTTTTATAGACTTTTTTAGTGAGGAATCTAAAAGGAGGAATCAATGAGTCGATTTTTAATGCAAACAGACCGATAAGTCGCTGTTCCGCAAGTGCCCCGTGCAAAGCCACATATTTGGCGGCCACCGTGATGCCGGACTCAACGGCGGAGTCCGGTGCGGGAGGCAACGGTGCCGGCGGCGGGCCCGGAAGGTAGGGACTCAGACGGCCGTAGAAATCGAAGTGCCAAGTGTTGTATTCTGAAAGGAATGGCAAATTTGAAATTTATTGTTCAGTTTTTCTTTTTTATTTTTTGAAAATTTATTTAAAATTGTGAATTTAAGAAATCTACAGAATTTATGCCGATAAAGCAGTTCCTTTATAAATTTTCTCTAAATTTTTTCTTTGTTTCATAATTAATTTCCAATTTAATTGAAAAAAAAAACAGAACAGAAAAAAGAAAAATACCAATTTCTAAAAGATAAAAGAAATACTATATGTTAGTTTTTAGAGAATGCATCTAATCAGTGAAAAAAAATTTCTGACAAAATTACCCGCAATCCGCTGCTCATCCAACTCGTACATTGGCCCGCTCTGCTGCTGTTGTTGACTCTTTCTTGACTGTTCCGGGGCTTCTTGTTGCTGCTGTTCCTGTTCCGGCTCATTCTTTTCCTCAGTTTTTGTCGCTCCCGGGATGATGGAGGTCAGCCCCTTCATCAACGATGAGTACAGCGAATTTTCCTGAAAACGAAAACCGCAGGATTTTTGATCATCACCTCCCCCGAGGTCGTAATCAATGTGGGAATCCCTCCTCAAAACCAAAATATTAAAAAATTACAAGGGGCTGAAGTGGAAGAAAAAAATTTACCAAAAGATTGACCAATTTTCTTAGGAAGAGAAGCCTAGAATTGCAATATTTTCTCCATCTCCCCTTATCGGGACCTAAAGAGGTAAAAATAGTTTTTTTTCGTACCCCCTAGAAAAATTCCTCTTCCTCTGAAATTTTTTTTAGTTTGGTCCCTACGGCCTCACATTTGCTGATCGATGGAATTGTTGGATGAGTGCGTCCAAGTTTGGGCCTGGTGAAGGCGGCTTTTTCTCCGGCTTTTGGGGAGGTGGACGAGGGGAGGGGCCGATGAAGCCGGGGGCTGGAGAAGCAGCCTCTGCGCGGGCGGAAGATGATCCGGTCAAAAGCTGAAAATTTGAAATGGATTTTTTTAGAAATAAATTTCCAAGAAAACATGGAAAATTTTGGCTACCCCGATCAATTTCCTATAATAAGAAATGTTTTTTTCCTTGACGCTGAAACTGATTTTAATGCCTAGAAAAAATATCTACATCGAAAAAATTCTTCACCAGAAAATAATAAATAATATCCTCGAGTTGAATCGAACCAACGCCTTCCCTCCATGAAATAAATCTTCATAAAACTAGATTTTTTCATAATCGCAAAATTTTGAAAAATCAAAGACGTAGACATAAAGCACCGGAAAGCTCACCGGATGCAGGTAGCCGCCCTCATTTTCGCTGTCACTCTCACTCGCGGATGGGGTTGGACTTTTTACTGAAAAATCGAAAATTTCAGATTTTTTAAAATATTCCATTTTTTTCACAAACCCTTCTTTTTCTTCCCAATTTTTGGCGGTTGCGGCGTGTACTTCTTTTCCCGTATCAATTTGCACAAATATTTATCTGAAAATGGATTTTTGACCTTGAAAAATTCAGGATTTTTTTCGAAAGACGAAATCGAAATTTACAATAAGGATGCAATCGATGGTCAAAATCCAGGAACCCGAAATGTTCCACATTTTGGCGCTGTTTGGCCTTGATCACCACCTCCATCTGGGGTCCCTGGGCAATGACAAACTGCGCGGTGCGTTCGATCAGTGCATTTTGACGCATTGTGTCGGGCTAAAGTATGAAATTTTTCAATAAATCTCATAATATTAAACAAAAATTTTTAATATGAAAATTTTATTTCAATAATTACGAAAAAAATTCTAGAAAATTAGATTCCATAAATTTTAAGGATAAAAAGTAAGACTATGCGAAATTTCGATTTCGTCTTTCGATTTCGACAAAAAAAAACAATGAAGAAAATTTAAAGAAAATCTGGTTTTCTATGTGATGCCTATTAATAATGGAGATATTCTAGGGGTAAGGAAGTTCGATTCTCCTCACAGATAATTAATATCATTTTAAGGCTTTTTTTGATTTTTGAAAAATGTTCTGTTTAAAAAATTGGATTTTGTTTCTAATTTGGGCAATTTCTTTTTGTAAAACCCTTAATTCAAGTGTCATCCAACTTCTAAATTTACGAGACAAAGAATTCAAACACAGTAAATCCCTTTGAACATACAGTAACGATGCCCACGGGCAGCTTGAGGCTCTCCGGTTTTTCATAGGGTTCGTCCTCCTCCTCTCCCTCCACTTCTTCATCCGCTTTCTTCATTTCCGATCCATCACCCTCATAGACAAAACCAATTTCTGCTCCTTTGCCCCGCTTTTGTTCAGCTTCTTCTTCAAAATAAAAGAAAATTCGAATTAAATTTTATTAATTATAAAATTTAAAAATCCAAAATTATCCAAAAAAGATTGGGATTTCCTCATCAGCGAACCCCTGATTTTTGCCTTAAAAATATAAAATGTAAGAGCGCAGAAAAGGGATAGCAATCTCCTTCTCCAAAAAGGTATGCTAATGCAAATTAAGTCCAATTTTTCGGATTTTTCAAAAAAAAATGTTTTTTTTTGAAATTCTAAACTAATAAGGGTTTTTTTAGCGTCATTTGACACATAAATTTTTGCTCTATAAAAAAAGAACAGATTTATTTCCGCTCTTTATCCCTCCCTCTTTTTCTCAAACTCTATCTGGTGCTAGAAAATTCGAGAATAATTTTGAAAAAAATCCCAAAAAGTTTTAAAAAGCATAAAAAATAATTAAATAAATAAAAATTCACCAATCTCCCGCCTCTGGATGTCCTCGTACATGTCCGTGTAGCGTTCCTCCTCGCAAAGCTCCTCCTCCAACTTCTCGGCCGTTGCCTCCTCCTCTTCCTCATCTTCACGTTTCTGCTTCCGCTTCTCAGCTTCATCAAATTCGTCCAGCGAGTTCAGGTAAAGCCGCACGTCGTAACTGCAAATTGAGAATTTTCAGAGGGTTAAAATTGGAAAGAAATCGTGAAAACTCCGGATTTTTAGGGCAAAAAATAACATTTTGCCAGAAAACACACTGGCCAAATGCTTGTAACTTACGATCGGACGAAAAATGCCCGAAAATACATGAAGCGGATGGGCAATGCTGCGATCCATGGATGATTAAAAGCCTGAAAAATATGAGTTTATTTATTTTTTTATATTATTCAAAAAAGGCCTAGAATCGAAATTTTCCCAAACTGTGCAACAGGACGATTCGTTGATGAACATCATAATACTCTGACCTCGTAAAATGCATTGAACAAAAAATTGTTTAAATTTTATTCAAATAAGTCTAATAACCATTTCAGTGGATATTCTCATTCAGATAAAAAGAAGTGATTAATTTTTTTTTGGTTCGCAAAAAAAACACTAAAATCATCCTCCCAAAAGAGTTTCCATATGCCCCAAAAATCAATTTTTTTTTTCATTGAGTGAAATTTTGACCCAAATATGGTCTAAAATACATTAAATTATCGATGGATAGCCCCTTTAAAACAGTAAAACAATTTTTTCGCTCAAATTTTTTTAGATGACCAAAAGGAGAAAAGGACCTCAAAGGGATAAAAAGTCTTTTATGCACTTTTTTTTT